>VWZY01002375.1:124387-153475 GCA_013399075.1 Chloroceryle aenea
AGGTAGTTTCAATATTGGCAGGTGTGTGTGTGTTTCATTCTTTGAAGAAATAGATTGCTTCTTGATTTCTTTACCTTCCAACCCACTTCCTGATGTTTCCAGCTTTAGTCCTAGGATCTATAGCCAAATTATGATGCAGGTGGTTGTACTACATGTCCACATGTCCATTGAATGTTTTCATAGGACTAAGGTTTTTGAAATATTTTAGAGTATATAGAGATAAAGCCTTAAATTAGACAGTACGGAGGAAGAGGACCTCAAGTGGGAATGCAGTAAGCACCCTTATCTCAGAAAAAGGATCAGGTTTACCCTTTCTTATTCTTGGCAGATGTTTGTCTGACAAGTTCTTAAAAACTTTCAGTAATGGAAATACTACGAATTCTACAGGCAGCTTTCTGTCTCTACTTACCTCCTTTTTCAGAAAGTGTTCCCTTAAAGTTCAAGTGAAATCTCTTTTGCTGCAATATAAACCCATTTTTTGGTTTATATTTTAGGCCTGTCATTTATTCTCTCATCCCCAGTGGAAAAGGAGAGGAACTCCCAGTAAGTTTTACATATTTGACTGTAAAGTCTTTCCTTATACTTCCCTAAGAATATAAACCAATTTGTTTTCAAAAGTGGACACACCACAAAACTGGACACACCATTCTAGCATCAGGATTACCAGTATGAGTGAACTGGAAGGATTATTCCACAGTTCTTCCATATAATTTACTAGCTAACATACTAGAAAACATTTGGGTATTTTTATCAACAAAGTGCTGTTGACTTATATTTAGCTCATTTTGACTCCACATTTCTATCTTGTGAATTGTCTGCTGTATTGTAATTGTGAAGTTGTTTCACCCCCCAAAAATACTTTTTTTTTGGTATCCTGATTTTATAGAATATCCAGTTTGTCAAAATTGTTTTGAACTCTAATACTCTTCTTCCACTACTTCCAATGGCTTCCAGCTTTATGTCATCAGAAAGGCTTGATAAGTTCTTCCTGTCTTCCATCATTCAGGAAATATTGAATGATGCTAGGAGCAGAACAAACCCTATGAACCACTTCATCCATCTATCCTCCCTGACAGTAAGCCATTGATAACCGTTCAGAATACAAACTTCCAACATGCCTTACATTAGTTTATGGTAATTCTCATCCCTTGCTTTTAAACTACACTCCTCTTTGGCACATATCTTCTTCATTTGTCATAGCATGCTAGTTTTATTCTTGATTTGTTTCTGGGTTGAATTGAAGTAGAGAAGGTTGAATGCTCAGTATGTTAATGTTCTGTGTACCATATGCATATTAGTATTTGGTGAGCTTCAATTGCTTTCTAAAAATAGTTGGAAAGTTTCAGTACTTTCTGTGAGCCCAGCCTGAGAACTGGTGGTGAATAAAGCAAAAGAAAAAATAAATATATTTGAAGTTCTCTATGAATAAATCTCTTTGTCTCGATCACATTACTTAGGTGAGGATATAGCTTTTCCGGATTATTAATTTGCTTCACAGGAGATACTAACACTCCTTTTGCTGCCCTCCATTCTGTAGATTTTGAATGTAGAAGTAATAGTGGTAATAATCAGCTTCTGTAATTTGAATATGGTTGGTGTTTAAAAACCTTCAGCTCCTCTTATAGTAATTAAAACAGTAAACTGCTTTTTATCTTTTTATTCTGTTTGAAACTGAAACTTGACTTTGTCTTTGGCTCTTATCTTGTGTCACATGGTTTATGGACTGAGACAGCAGAGAGAAATATGTATAGCTATTGAATTAACATGTTATTTTAGTATCTTTATACAGAAAAAGACAAACCAATCTTTATATCGTAAATGTCAGAAACTGATTTAAGCACTTTTTAAGTTATTTAATCTTCCTGGTATCTTTCAAACCATAGACAAGCACTAGACTGCTCCAAACTTTTAAGAGACAAAGTACCTGTCTAGGAAATACCATCACTTAATTGAAATAATTAAGTTGTCTCAGAGGAAACTGCAGAATACAAAATGTGGCATTTTATACAAATCGTCTGTAGGCTAGACTTCACTATGTAAATTAGGTTTTATAAAAAAAACCAAATAAACAAAACAAGGAAAACTGCTTTAAAATAATAAAGGAGAAGAATTTATAGAATTTACAGTAATGCAGAATGCATTATTATTATTCCTAAATAGTAAATCAATCATTTCAAATGAGTCACAACTGTCAAATGCTTTTAGAAGTAAATACAATTTACTCTTCTTAGCCAGGCTACTACTGGGGAAATGGCCCTATTGTTTTACTGAATGTATTTTGCACTATCACATCTGATAAAAGTTTATTATTAATGTCCAGGATTTTTTTTCCATTCAAAAAATTTAACAGAAGCATATTCTCCAAAGTTTTGTAGAATAACTTATATCTGCTCCTATAGATGGTATAGAATAGTTAAATTTAAATAAATGTTGTATTCCAAGGCAGTTTGATTGGTTTTACAAGCACTGGATACATTGTATTTGTCAGCACCTGGAGCACAACCTCTTTCAAGGAGTTTACTCAGTTAAGCTTGCAAGTGTAGCTGGTTGCATCCACGGTCATCTCCTTTGCTTATTATGAGCTGTTGTGAAGAGATTCATTCAGGGGCTGCCCCTCCTGTTTCTTGGGATCTGATTTTAGGCTGAGGCTCTATTGCTGTCCCCTGCCTGTGCTGTATCTGTGCCAAATCTTGTATTTCCTTGGTTCTGACCCAGATCCAGACCCTCCAGATGGGTTTCCTAGCCTCCAGACATGCTTAGTTGCTGTGGACTCTCTGGGTGATCATCAGACTGTGGCTCAGCCTGGCCACTGTTTCTGTATCCTAGTGGGACCTGACTAGCCACTCTGCACTCTGTCTCCTTGTTGGTGAGGTCACTGCTCCTGCCTTCACTGTTTCCACACTCTGCTCCCAATTCATCTTTAACTGCAGGGCAGTTGACCTTCCTGCTCCTAGCCCCACTTACCCCTGTTGGAATGAATGGGGTCAAGAGATTATGCTGATTTGGAAGTCACAGACATAAGACAGAGGTTTCATTTTCACCCATAACTATATTTATAACACATATGAGACAACAACCCAAAATATTTTATGAAACTAATTTACAAAAGTGTAGATTATGAGACTGCTATGTAGTGAGCATATTGCTTCATTCTAAATGCCTTACATGCTCTTGCTCTTAGCTTGGTCCTGTACACAGCAAAGAGGATCTGATCAGATGCTTAGTATTACAACATTATGGATAAAAGGATTTTAAAATTTACTAAAATGCATCTCTATTAATGATAAAGACCAGGGATGTTTCTTTATTCGCCATAAATATATGAATAGGTAATCTCAACATTTAAACCAGAGCGTCAGTTCTGTGAAGTTTATTTAATAGAAACTATGCCATGTGGAAGAAAAAGAGCTATTTGAAGCCTCCACACCCCTGCTAGTCACAGTAGAGAAATCAAAACTAACAGATTCATAATAATTACTGACATCTAAAAATTCCTGACAATACTTAACAAAGAACAGATGAAAAAAAACAGTGTGAGAACCAATGAAATGTATGATCAGGCCCATTTGCATGTATGTATGATCCAAGGTGTTACCATGGTTTAGGGTCAGTGCAGCCTGCTAGACCTGTAATAGATGGTCTCTGTTAAGCCCACTCCCTCCCCAAAGGGGAATAGAAAGGGAATAAGGGAGAGAGGCTAATTGATTAGAAAAAGAAACTAGAGAAGATTTAATGAAAATTTAAAAACTACTAATAAAAAAAAATTGAATATATACAAACCCAGTAACGAACCCAGCTCCCCCTGATGGAAATTATGTCATAGTCACACTGATGCTGTAGAGCAGGCACTGGAAAGATCCCGCAGTGGCCTTGGTCTGCACCACCAATATTTGGTACTATCTCTAAACATAGGGTGTTACCACTGCTCAAATCAGACACTGTGAAAACATGCTGCTAATTTCAGAAAGTGCAGTTAGTTAGAAGAACTGAGCTGAAAAGTAAAATCACTGAACAGAATTAGTTCTGTTCTCACTCAAACAAGATGGGTGTGGACTTGGAGACTCTATTCAACATGCAACTCTAAATATACAATACAATATAGAATTATGGCCTTTTTTTAATCAGTTCCAGAGACTTGGTGTGTTACTGTCAATGTCTGTCCATAAACTGTGTCTTTCAGCTCCGTAAGTATAGGACCATGAAAAGAGACACTCTTCTTAAGGCCTTAGAAGAATTCTCAAGCACCAGGGGGTAAATGAACCGCTGCAATGATGGATTCAATTCCCCTCAGCACTCTTGCACTTCACTTAACCACAAAGATAATTCAGTAACTTGAACTTCATGCTCTCTTTTCACAGACAAATGCTTTTTTTTTAAAAAAAAAAATAGAATTCAAAGACAGGATTAATGGAAAGAAAAAAAAGGCCATGTTTCAGTTTAACATTTAGAGTTTTTTTCTCAGGTTTAGTGGGACTTCTTAAGTTTATTATTAACTTTTTTATTGTGATGGGTGTTACTAGACTGTGATAAGCACCATTTAAATTTCCCATTAAACATTTAGTATTGCACTTTCTGGATTCAATGTTGTGATAATAATAGCACATGACATCTGGAGAAGTTTTGGAAAGAAAAAAAAAGATTTTAGTATTTCTTCTGTTAGATGTCTGTGAAATCTGTAGGAGTTTGAAGTGGTTCTGGCTCCATATTTAATTGGACTGTCCCTTGCCAGGTATCTTTCTGATAGCCTGAAGAGGGTCCCTACAGGGAGCCGGCCAAGCAACGGCAATCACACCAATATGGCTGCATATTGTCCTTGTTTATTCTCCTATGCAGTTTGCTTATATAGTCTTCTATGCTGTACATGGGTACATTCACTACTTTCATTGGATAGCAGTTACAAGCACACATAGTAAACTCTAAGATAATTGGTTATATGCATCCAGGTACATGTTCTGTACATACCTCTCTTGCAGATAATACAGCTCTTTCACATTCCACTCCTCCTGCCTGCTCAGTGCCAGGCTTCCCCACCCCTTGCTGCCCTTCACAGTGATCTTAAGAACACTCAGGACTCATCAATGGTAACTCAGTCAGGGTTGTCCAATCCTTAAAGGGCCATCGCAATTCCTTGCTCAACAAGGAATTTCCCCTACAATAGCCCACTGATATTTTCTATTTTGATATACTACAGATCATTTTACCTCTGTCTTTAAAAACATGTAGCCTAATAAAGTACATGATACAGCTTACTGACATAATTGTCCAACAAGTGACCTTCCTAGAACAGGAATAATAGAGTGACTTTAGGAGTTTGCAGTACTGGTGACTATGCTGAAAGACATACTGAAGGATATGCTGTTGTCCTCCAGCACAAATTTAGGCACTTGATTTAAAGGAACAGGTGTAGCCTGCATTATATATGAGAGAAGAATAAATAATGGTTTTAAAATACTTTAAACAATCTGACAGGTATAATTAACACTGTTTACATATTAAAGTTACTACGGTCTTCTATTGGGGAAATGATGGATTTCTGTGGGAGGTAGGACAGAAACCAGTAAATGTATGAGGAAAAAAAAAATTAAAATTAGTATGTATCACAGGTATAATTAATCCCTGGATTTTGGACAACAATTTCATTATACTTTTGATTAAATCAAAGTAGATGACCTCTAACATACTTGTTTTTTAAAATCTGAAATTCTTCTTTAGCCTTGGTACTAAGAGGCAATATAACTGGAACTGAAACTTTAGCAGTTCAGTTTTTATACTAATATTTACATGTATGCATAAAAATACATGCAGAACTGAATTTGAGTCTGTACCTGACTTTTTTTCCCCCTCATTATTGTAGCTATTATTAAAACAGCCCTTCCCAACATGGACAGAGAAGCCAAAGAAGAATACTTTGTGGTCATCCAAGCAAAGGACATGGGAGGACATATGGGTGGACTCTCTGGAACTACAACAGTGACAATTACACTCACTGATGTCAATGATAATCCCCCTAAGTTTGCACAGAGTAAGTGCCATTATGTATATGTATTCTCCCATATGAGAAAGTAATACAGTGATTTGGTTTGTTTTTTATCAAGCTCTTTTATTTATCATCATATTTCTTGTGTTTGTAATGTAATTTAAATATATGTAGCTGCTACTAGAAAAAGTCTAGTCCTCTGCCTGATTAAGAGCTTAGGAAGTAGGGAATTACATCCACAACAGCATACGCAGCTCTCTGTATTCCTTGTTACCCCTCTTACATAACACAAAAGGGCTTGAAGACACTTTTTTTCATGTATTTATTTGCTTTCAATGCAGTTTTTTCTAAATGCTAGTTTTAGTTGCTGTTATATGTGCTGCCATCTCATGTAGAGAAGCGACACCACCAGTAAAAGACATATAACTGATAAAAGAAATAAAGGTTTGACTAATTAGGTAATAGTGAAGAAAACAAAGTAAGTAAGTATGAGTCTAGATAATTGTTGAACTTTAATTTAAAATCCATATTTACTCCTGTGGTTCCAATGGATATCTTGCTGAGCTAGGTTAAAATGATTTGGCACCCTGTTGAGATTCTCTACAAGCTTTGTAGTCTATTTCAAAGATGAAGATGAAAAGAAAAAAAGAAGAAGGAAGAGCATAATGACTGGATCGATTTATTTGGAACAGGTTCAATCTAATGCACTATTAGAAATTCACATTTTTATCCAGCATATTCTGAAAAACTAAAGCTGAAAGGTATTAAGAGTGTTTTGGGATTTGAGAATATTCACAACTAGACTTTGCATCATTTTTACTTTATTAGAAGCATGTTTTTCTAACAAGATACTTATGTACTCAATGTAAAATTAATTATTTTCTACATATGTATAACTTGAACTTCACTTCTACCCGGTTCTTAAGACACAGAGTGAAATGAATTTGTGAGAGTACTCATCATGTGATAAATACTTTTCTGTAGTCTAGGAAATGCACATACAGATAGAGGAAAAAAATATAAAATAAGCAGAGGTAAAAGCTTTATTACATCATCTTAGTATTTTTAGCAGATAAACATTCTGTGCACAATAAAATATTTTCTCTCACTGTAAAATAAGAAATGCTTAATACGCTTTTACTTAATATCACATTGCATTGAGTGTACTAGTGTTTTCCAACATATGACGATAGCTTCCCCAATAATGTAAGCATCCATTGATGAGACTCCTGACTGAAGCATGTCACCAGAATGCAGAGGGAAATTTATAACTGTAATTTACTGTAGCTCTACCTTGGTGGCTACAGATCTACTTTTGCCAGCTTACCTAGCTTTCATATTTGTATCAGCACTTTGCCTGCCAGAATGAAGAAAGTAAATCAGAAAATCAGCAACACAGCTAGTACTAATTGATACATCTGCTGGAGATCTCATCAGGAAGCACAGGAGTGAATGTATACAGAGGTGAAACTGTACTTTCCCTGTGCAGTTCACTCATACCTGTTGTCTTGTAGTTTGGATAGTTTGGATACAGTGACAAGCTGACTAGGTAACATGAAGACTGCATCACGGATACTTGAAATATGTTTTCTCTATGGAAAACTTAGATTAGTTTTTCTTCAGCAAAGAGTGAGTTGCTGTCTTTCAAGCTGTTATAGCTAATGCTTATCAGTGTAGATTTCAAGCTACTGTCTAGGACTAAACACCCTGCTATAACACTGCCCATGATGTAACTTCATTAGAAAAAAAAAAAAGGACTGTAATTCTGTATTCTGTATTATGTATATATTTCATTTAATGAGGATGAGCCATAGTAAATATTGTAGTTGGATGTTATTCGTAATTCTGTCTTTTAAAACTAAGTATTGCTAGCATGCTGTCTAGCATTACAGATTAGTCATGACTATGGCCTTACACCTTACACAAGAGCTGATCGAGTTAAACAATTTCTTTTACACCATTAAAGCACAGTTTGCACTTGCCTGGAAAGGAAAACAAGAAAGGATCAAACTTACAATAGGGCCTAACCAGAATGAAATAGAAATTTATAATGTAATACATGCTGCTTTCACAATAAATTGTAATGAACTCAGAAAGCAGTGTGTTTTATCTGTTTATTGTTTCCAGGCAGGACAGAAATGTATATTTATGGTTTGATTTGAAATAGTGTTAGCCTCCTGGGTTCTAGAAATGAAAAAGATGAACCTTTACTACTTCTGTGATCACTTTGAAATTAATTTAGAGGCATTTTATAAGTCACAGAAGTTTTCAACCTGGAATGCTGCCTACACTGGAAGTTTACTATAGGACTGTACTGAGAAGAACTGTGCTCTGCTGTGAAAATCGAGGACTTTCAAAGATGTATGATATGTGTTTCTAGGCCAGCTCTACACTAAGAGATCTGGACAGGACAATTTATAATTCTTAGGAGCAATTTGTGTAAAAGAGTCAGCTGCATTTCCCCCCCCCTCCCCTGCCCCCCAAAATTTTTATACTATCTCAAGAAATCTCAGAGAAAACTACCAACTTAAAAATGCAATTAACTGTGTCTGGAGATTCAAACCACAAAGTGTGGACAGCAGTATAAATTATGAAAACATAATTTAGTCTCCTGAGGCACTTGTTTTGGCTGTTCATTGTTTGTGACTTCTCAACAGTTTGCATGGAGAAACTATATGTAGAAGAAGAGTACACAAAAAAATACTGTAATCAGGTGTAATGTTTAGTCCTTTCCTCTTATTTTTAAAGGTCTATATCACTTCTCGGTAATGGAAGATGTTGCTCTTGGTGAACCAATAGGAAGGGTGAAAGCAAATGACCTGGATACTGGAGAAAATGCTAAATCTTCCTATGATATTATTGAAGGAGATGGAATGGATATATTTGAAATTACTACAGATGCCCAAACGCAGGATGGCATTATTAGAGTGAGAAAGGTAAATGATATCTCTGTTAAAAACAAACGTTTATTGTACATACAACTACCCACATAGACTTTTCTCTGAGAATATGCTGGATTTCCAAGGACCCTTTTATCTAGAGATGAGGTGTAAAACCAGTGAAATAATAAAAAAGGGATGTATTAGCCATGTTTCTTAAACCTGCCATTTAGGTAACAACTAGGGAGACATCCATGGAAGTATTTTCGGTGCTGGGCATGTGTTAATCTTATCTGGGCTTCCACATGGTCAAATAATAAAGGTTTTGCTTCCTTGGTTCCAAAGATGAAGAACAGATTATAAACTGCTTTGTTGGTGGTAAAGTACCATAAAATCTTGGCTGATTCATCAAATACCTTTTATCTATTATTTGATTTGCTGTATGAACTGGTCAAATAGTGTTCAGAGAAAACAATATCATACCATATTATTTAAATTACCTGATATGTGAGAAGCTTAGTCTTCTATATTTGCTCATGCTGAAGTCTCTTGCTCAATGACTAGTGATTTCAGTGAAGCTTATCAAGGACACCAGTACTGTTTCACATAAACAAGTGCCAAATTTGGACCCTAAAGAAGGCTTTTATAGTCTTGGTATGTGCAAGATGAAATATTTGAATGTACACAACAGAAGGACCACCCAGTTATATGCAGAAATAAGGGGAGAGGTAGCAGATCTAGAACAAACTTGGCTAGTAAGGTCAATTAAATATTAATTGCAGATTTCATTTTCATTATTTCCCGAAGAAGGAGAAGATTCTCTCTGTTCCAAAAAAGGATATAACTTAACACTTGCATAGATGGTTTTAAATATGTAGCATATAGCGCTCTAAGTGAGTCTTTGCTTTTTCAAACAAACAAAAAAACAAACCATGACATTTCAGTTAAAAAGAAGAATCAAATGAGTACAAGTAATTAATATTTAACTTGTGCCTGTAATTAAAAAGGTCAGGCAGAGTACCTGTCAGAAGTGTGTATTTTCTTTTCTCACTGAGTAGATCAGCACTGCAGATGTATAATAAAATTATGTATTTTTTTCTAAATTTAGATCTGTTTTCCTAAAGGGAAAATTATGATATACATCTCTGATCTTCCTTACTGTTATTTATTGTATGCCATGGCTTCTTTTGTAAATTAAGGCAATTAGCCTTTTGCCCCAGTTCCCTTGACTTTATTTCATTACTGAGCTTCTAACATAATGTTGGTTTATATATTCATTTTGACTGCAATCATATTTTTGGTTCTATTACAGTAGATGATGTACAGAGGGTACTGTTCACCAATAGATTTTCTCCAGCATAAATTTAAGGGGTTTAGACAGTGGAGAGTAAATTTTCAATATGATATTCTGATTAAGCATGACTAAATGTATTGGGGTGCTATCATTTCTACAAAGCATATGAAAAGCAACTGAAAATATGATACAGGAACTATGACTGGCAAAGTTAAAACCACTGATTTATACATCACCATTCATAATTACAAAAGCTTACGAATTTAAGAGCTGCTAATAAAGAAGCAAAGTTTTCTCATGTTTACTAGAATGTGTGAGAAAGAGCAAATCCCGTTAGACCTTGATTCATACCTGAAAGAACCCAACAAAATTTGAAAGATACATATTGAAGGCTTTGACATATTTCCTGAAGCTTCTTATTTGCGCTCTTGCTGGTATTTGCATTGCAGATTGAGGGTTTCTGTGTCCTTTTAATTTTTATCCCTGGGACATTGTAATGCAAATCTTAATATATTTCCAATGCTTGGCAATTTGCATCTTTGAAATTTGAATCGTTGTGAGACACAAGAGAATTCTGTAGTGCATATACTGATGTGCTTCAAGACACAAACTTCAATCTCCTATAACAAGAAATTCTAATATTCAAAAGTGTCACAGATTTGGGTTTTATATGGCATTTCATTCCTTTAAATCCACTGTGTTTTCATCTTTTATGTTTAATATGGAACAATAAAATAGAAAAACCAATGTTGACATGGCAGCTATACTGATAAAGTAGTTGGTTTAGTGTTTCTCTCTCTCAAAAAAAATATACAGAATTAGGAATTGCTGCAATTTTAATGGATTCCTCAGAGATATCTACCTCATTTACCTCTATAAACAAAAATGCAGAGTTACCTGAAGTGCAATTATATTGAAGTACTTTCTTATATGGTTAGCTCTACATTTTTCCATGTAATGCCTCTTATATCCAACAAATAATAATTGCTAGCTCTTTGCAATTCTCACGTTGTTCTGGAAGTAATAAAATATTTATTCTTTGTGGAGCTATTATATATGTTTGTTTTTTTATTCCCCAACTTATAAAGCACTGATTAAGTGCAAGATTGGTATGCAAGTCATGTCATCATTAACAAATTTGTAGTGCTTATCTGATATGTAATTGTAACAATATAATTCATGAGAGATAATATTTTGGTAAATGTATTGTGGAAAAGAAGAAAACAGTCTTGTTTTCTCTGAGGCTGGTTAATAAACAGCTATCAATATATGCCTAGAAAATCTACAGGTTGGATTTCTGGGTGTGAAAAGTGATTGCATTAAAATTCACTGAATGTGTTTATATGCATGTAACTTTCATCCATCAGCATTATATGAATTTATTCTTCCTCTGTGGCCATTAGTAAAAGACATTTATCTTTGTCATTCTTAACAGCTCCTGGACTTTGAGACCAAAAAATCCTATACTTTGAAGGTAGAAGCAGCCAACATTCATATTGATCCTCGCTTCATCAGTGGAGGACCATTCAAGGATACAGCAACAGTAAAAATTGTAGTAGAGGATGCTGATGAGCCACCAGTGTTTTCATCACCTACTTACCTACTGGAAGTGCATGAAAATGCTGCTATTAACTCTGTGATTGGTCAGGTGACTGCCCATGACCCTGATGTGTCTTCCAGTCCTATAAGGTACTGCTGCTTTGAAGTTCTCTTCGAAAAAACTACTGACAAAATATTGTCTATTTTCCCATACTTTGTATGATACTGTTCTCATGTCATTCTATTTCTCTGAAAATACTTGTATTGGATTTGTTAGATTTATCAGTTCAGATCATTTTCAAAGTCATGAAAATGCTCCTTGCCACATGAGTAGTTTTATGAAACAGTAGGAATGCAATGAAAATAAGAAATAGAGAGTGTGATGTCAGATGGGGTTGAATCATCAGTATGTATCTCTGCAGTTTCTTTAAATAATCTGCTAGTTTCTGCACTAACAATACTGATTTTGTTCCATGTAGCTGTAAGGCTGTCAAAACAAATTTTGTATTCTTTTGGCTAAAGCCATTCATGGTTTAAAGATAGAAAGTCAGAGATGATTATGCCTGTATGACTTTTACAACTTCAGTTTACAGTATTTTCCATTTTCAATCTAACTTTAACAAAATCTCTTATTTTAGTTTCTTCAGATCAGTGTTTTCTGTCTAATTTTGATGATCACACATCTTCCCCTCCTACTTTGTAACGGTTAATATGGTATGATGCAAGCGTTCCCAAAACACATTTTACTGTGTACTGCCCTCTAAAAGAATTATAAAAACAAATGCAAAATGTCAAATTCATACTAAAGGTATATTTGGAGAGAGTTGATTTAATAATAATCATCACTGTACTTTACTGCCTTATGGAATTTAAGCTATGCAAGCAGTCAGCAGCATTGTGAGGATGATGCTAATTGTTATAATCTATCACATAAGACCGTTTTGTCATCATCATCACTTAGATCAGTTTTGATGCAGAGCCAAAATTTAAAACTTTATTAGAGGGCCTATGCATATAGCATGTTAGCATTTTTAGAATTAGAAATCCAGAATTTCCAACATGTTTGGATGTATTAGAACTTGAGTATGAAGACTGGAAAATACACTGGAGTCTCTTATGCCTTAATCATCCTTTCAAAACTAGTCATATGTAGCATTAAGTATCACAGATTACTATACAAATTAAGTTAATAATATATTTTCTACTGTTACTACACAAATTAAGTGAATAATATCTTTTCTACTGCAGCATACAATGTAGGTGGTGGTAATAGGCACCAAATTTATTTTCTTATCAGAAAAACTTGGCATGATTGAAGATGGTAATCCAAACATAGAAATAGGAAATAAATGAGGTTAGTTACTCACATTAGAAAAATGTTACATAAACAGAAAAGAAGTAATATAGAATACACAGAGTTTGATCTAACCCAGTTTAAGTAACGGCTTCATGCCTAGTTTTGTTACCACTATCCACTGGCATCTGAAAAAGGGCTTTCACTGCTGTGACAAAGACAGGGGCTTCTGAAAGGTGTTTGAAAATAGCCACCAAGTTGTCTTTCTTCCCTTTATTTCAGCTCAACAGTAATTTCTCCTTCAGTTTAACCTTAGCTCTTTCTCCCTACCCTGTTCTGCTTTGCTCCTGGGTCATCTGCCAAGATGAGTGCTCATCCTGAGCTCACCTGCCTCTTGATGGTGTCCCTTTCATTCCTCATCTCTGCCTGGCTTCAACTCTGCTTCAGTTTTACCTTGGTTATATTGCCAGCTTTGTTCTGTTTACATGGAATACTTTCCTAGTCCTGCCCCAAACTCCTACTAATTTAGATATTTTATATACTTTTTATGTAATACACTCAAATATATTAAACGTAAGATAAAAATGTGGAAAGCAGAATGAAAACATTCTATTCTAAAAATGGGTTGTTTTAATACTTTCTGGCTACTTAAAAAATGTTTCTTTTTAAAATAGAATTTGAGGAGAAAACAACAACTTACTTTTCAAGGAAATTGTATTTTTCAATAGATACCTGTTTTATAATTGTTTTGATTAAAGCTGTTTGTACATTTGTTATAAAAACCCTAGGAACACAAACAGAAATATGAACCGTCTTATGGGCTACCAATACCACAACAGCTGCCCATTAGTCTTATGCACAGACTCAGTAAACTCAGAGTATTGTGGCACCATAAATGAAATGAAAGTGGGTATGTCTGAATATGGAAATATTCTGGTAATTGAGTCGTGAGACAAAACATTAAAGAATGTAGAAAAATTATTATAGAAAACAGCCAGAAAAGAAAATACTATGGTTTTGGGTTTTTTTTTGTTTGATTTGGGTGTTTCTTTGTTTTAAATAATTTTAAAAAAGAAAAGGTTTGACATAATTTCTATCCAATACAAAGTACTTTTTTTTTTTTTTTTTTATGCTTGCTTAGAAGCGATGAAATATATACATATGCTGTATGGGATTTTTCTTGTTGTTGAGCCCTCATTTGGATAAGCAAAGGCATGTTTGACTGGTGAAGTGATAATATGATACTCAGATGAATTGCTTTCATTATTCATTTCTCCAATGAGTATGAACTCTCCATATCAGTTGTTATGTTGGTCTAACTATATTGTATCTTTCATAAGCCAGTAATTTTAAACTGAGCAGCAAAATTTTTCTTTTACCTTTATTTGCCACCCTGCTGTGCATGTTGCTTAAGGGTTTAGCTTATTTTTAATCCTTGTAGTGAAAAGGATTTACAAATTTGGCTAATAATTGTAAACATGGTTAGTAGTTTAACTTATTCTAGCCTATTTCAGAAGCATGCAGCAATGGCCTGTATTTTACCACATCTAGACCACATGCATCTCTCTTAAGAAATGGACCCACTGAACTCAGCTAAGCTGGTCGTAAAGTTTTACTGTAGCTTATTTAGTAAGAGTGGTACCTTGTGTCTTACAGTAGAATTAGGCTTGAAAGATCATTATTTATTAGCAAATCTGTTGGTTCCAGTAGTACTTGTTTCATGTTTCTGTTGTTATTTTATAAACATTTTTTATTTATCTTCATAAATTATCGTGGGTATAATCTAAATCCATAGGAAAAAAACATGAGTAATAATCTTTCTTCCTGTACAGTACCTGCCCCATATAAATCACTGCCATTCACTGTCTTTCTCTGTGGAGAGATAAGCTTCACTGGGGCAGGTTTTCCCCATTCATATCAACAGAAATTTCATCTCTGGCAGCAGTTGATCATTTTCTTAATACACAGCAGGCCTTAGAAACCTAGATAAGGTATTTCCTGCCTCGCTCATGGTACAGCTGTTTATCTGCCAGTAAGTAGCATGCACAATCTGCCTGGCATTAATAAACAATGGTAATTTACCACAGATGTGGCATCAATACTGTGATTCAAATCTCAGCAGGTGCAGCAAAAAAGGTGTCCTGTTCTTATTGGCATTGGTGGAAATAAAGAACAGATCAAGCTAAATCATCATAGCAGTAGTGCAGGAGCAGGACTAAGAATCATTTTAAGTCTTCTGTTAAGCCACTGTGGGGTTGTTTGTAGAATTGCCTTAGTAGAGCCATAAACTAACCAAAGTTCCCCATAACCTCTGCTGGGTTTATGGTAATTTCAAAAGATACTATTTTATTGTTTCCCAAGTTATTATTTTCTCATTTTTACAAAAATGTATGTTTTCTGTATAGCTTATAGATCTGACAATGCATTTCCATTAAAAAGAGTTACAGTACTATTATCATGAAAAGGAAAAATGCAAATGTGCTATTAATTCTCCCATGTTTATGACACTGCAAATTTTTTTTTTTTTCCCAAATATTTATCAAGGTAAAAACAGGAGAGGGTTTTATTTCTTTGTAGTCTTGTAAAGCCAAGTAACATGTTAAAAATGTTTCATTTTGCATGCTGGTTTTGCATTGTGAATAAATACTGTTGGGATAAGATGAAATGCAATATAATAAACTCACAGATGTTATGCTCCCAGTTGTATAACTTCAGAAAATGTACTGCAGGGAGACTGTGAATAGAAATTTTAAAAAGGATTGATCCTTAGAGGAAAGCTGTGTCTTATCTCAATGGAATTTATGTCAAGCTCAGATCAACTAAACATAAAATAGCATAAAAGTATTTCATATTTTATTTTATATGCAGACTGTAAAAATTTAATGTTTAATATCAGAAGAGGGCTTCTGCATCATTACACAAACATCAAGAATTAAAAGATAGTTTTAAGTAATGACATCTTTAAAAAGTTACCTTGTTTGCTTTTGTTTTCTTGAGTGAAATCTTAAACCTGTGAAAGTCTGTAAGATATGTTTTTAACTAACTACATTAGTACCAGAATTTTACTTCTAATACTTTAATTTGAACTAGGGAGACATCAAAATAAGGTTAATATACATTTTCAACAAATGTGATTGACTGAAGTTAGACATCTACAGCTTTATTCTTCCACACAAGTGACCTCATTTTCAGAAATGCTGAGGATAGCACAACTGTTATTAAACCATTTAGAACTGAGTATGTGGAGCTCACTAGAAAATCATTTTACATAAATGTCCAAATACAGATGCATGTGCCTAGCTTTAGGCACATATATTTGGAATTTTACTTTTTTATATTCTTTTTTATATTTTTCTTTTTGACATTCTGGTACACTTCTCAACCAAACTACTTGGTTTTAAATGAGTAAAGCTAGTTCTCAGAATTTAAACCCAGAAAAAATAAATGTCTTATAAATCCCTTTTCCTAGTTAAACAGGAGTTCTTACGCTTAAGTCTATC
This sequence comes from Chloroceryle aenea, assembly GCA_013399075.1. Classification (NCBI taxonomy): domain Eukaryota; kingdom Metazoa; phylum Chordata; class Aves; order Coraciiformes; family Cerylidae; genus Chloroceryle; species Chloroceryle aenea. The sequence goes on from VWZY01002375.1 coordinate 140,871, forward strand.
AATTGTTAAATATGTTATTAGTGTGACCAACCTAGCCTTGATCTTTAATAATGAAGTCTATAAACATATAAACTTATAAAATTTTAGTTAATTTTCATAATTCAGAACTATTTTTTGTTCAAAGTGAATTATATCTCACACTGAAATAATAAAACATGTATGCTATAATCCTAAGGTTTGAAATCAGATCCTAATGTTATATGTATCAAAATCAATTTTATTATGCTGGAATGAGTTCGAGTTCATTATAATATGTTTATTATAGCAAATAAAGGAACTTCTGAATCAGAAATTTTTGGAAAGTGCTTATGATGAAGCAGAAACCAGAATGGAATAACTGATTTTCAGATAACTGCCATTGTCACTGTAGCAGAATATGTTCTTTTTCTTTTATCAGTGAATTTAACAGCATATTTGCAAAAAAGTAGAAATGTAATAAGACACTGACAATCTGAATCACTATTCTGATCACTATATAATGTAATCCACTCTGATACTATATCATAACTCACCCAGTTATGCCTACATATAATGCAAAACAGATGTAAAAATTGTCAGTGCACGCTGTTAGGTTCTGTAATACATAGAAAGGCTTAAAAGGCTTTTATATAAATCCACAATTAGGATTCAGTAAAACCCCTTGAAGTCAATTTTTGCTGAACTGTATCAATAGTTTATCACTAAACGATGTCATTTCGTACCTTTCCTGACAAAAAATTGGAAGGTTTAATTTTGTGTGTTATTCTCTTTTTGTGAATAATACGTTAATAACTCCACAAAAATGGACAAACAAAAGCTTTCCTTGACATCCTGTTCTGAGCTTTAAATCATCATCCTGCGTAATGCGCCATTGGAGCAATCTACTTCAGCTCTTTAGTGCTGTCAAACTGGCTCTGTTTAGACTACATAATTTGCCTGGACTTTCACATTTGCAAACTGACTACCTGTCAGATGAAACTTGTTTTGTTAAAAATCAGTGGTGTTAATCCATAAAACAATCAGTCCTTCAGTATTTGAAGTGTTTTACATGAAAATGGAGATTTACTAACTGCATTGTGCCCATAGAACTCCATAACCAAATAATATGCTTGGTGAATAGTTCATGTTTCATTTATCTGAAATTTGTTTGTAAAATAATATTATTCAGCCCTTTTTAAAATAACCACAAAGCCCTCCATTTTTGTGTGCTTAATACATTACGGTTGAAATTATTATGTGAAGTACCATAGAAACTGTCTAATAAATATGATGGATGTGTAATTAACTCTTGATCAGCACTGTTTTTCAAAGATGTTACCTGGTGAACCCAAGGGCATTTTATGACCTTTTCACTAGGTATACAGCTAATTATTCCTTGGGCAATAATTATTAAGGTTTTTTTAGTCTCAGTTTGACGTTTTGTCTTATAAATTAGGGTGCTGTTGAGCTTCTCAGTGTGTTTGACTATAGAACTGCAGCTCTCAGAGGGATCCCTAAACTGTCTCGTGATTGTATGGATTACAGCAACCTATTACGTAGATTACAGGGATCTCTGTTTTGTAGGTTTTCTATTGATCGACATACTGACCTTGAGAGGCAATTCAACATTAATGCAGAAGATGGGAAAATAACTTTGGCAACACCACTGGACAGAGAAACAAACATGTGGCACAACATAACTATTGTAGCTACTGAAACTAGTAAGTATTTGTATATGCTGACTTGTAGTTCTGTTGGTTTTATAATTAATGTTAATATCGTGTGTAGTGGAAAATGTGTATCACTCAGTGAAAAGTAATTGACATTGCATTTCTAAATTACAGAATTTTTCAAAGAAAATTTAATTTCTACCAAACTTCAATTTCTTTTAGTTTTCAAAACTAAATTTTTTTTCAGTGAATAGAGTAGGGTGGTTTTTGAAGGGATAAATGAGTGTATTTCTACAGAGTATATAGGGTAAATGTTAAAATAAACAAACAAAAAAACAAAACCCAAACTAAAGCCTTTTATTTAGTTAGTTACATGAAGACAGGAAAAAATAAAGCTTTCCTATTGTAGACTCAACCCAGAAGTTAATACTGAGTGATTTTATGTTTCAGTACCATAAATGATAAAGCACATGGGTCATGTTGCATGAAAGTAGTCCTATTTGATATCTATGAATAAATTTCCTCATATACAGCTATAGACAAGAACATGGTTTGTACAGATCCACAAAACTATTCTGACTGATCTATACACCTAAGTCATTGGGAGCCAGGAGTGTCACCATGTGTAGGAATATGGGTCCTAGTTTTTAATCAAGAGGAATTCCTGGTTAATTTGGAACTGTAAGTTCTGCTGGCAGGATCACATATGACAATATAATTTATTATTAACACTGTATTTTAGACTATACACTTGACATTCACAATGCAGGTCTGTCATCCCATGTTGTCTTAACTGAAACATTAACTATGAAACTATTTCAGTGTATGAGCACACTTGACACATTGTAAGAATATTTGTCCTTAGAGTCTGGTGATCGGTGTAGCAAATTCTTGCATATAGAAAATGAGGTTATGTTAATGTTTGTTTTCCCCCTAGACTTTCTTTTTTAAAAGGTATAGTATCATGATACAGAACTTCTAATGATCAGTTTCATAGTACTGTATCTATAAACATAACGACTGGTTGAGTAAAATATGCTTATCTGACCTATTTTTGTTGTCCATTATTTTTCTGTTACTTTTAATCCCAAACATGTTAGGAATCTGTGGCAGGTAACTGAAATGGCGTACATAAGTGAGAAAGATAGATCTGTATAAACTAAACTCTCAGCTCATAAAGCCTGTAAACTGTATGCCTATGACTTAACCTTTGTGTATTTCACTGCCGGTAGGGCCAGCAGTAGTCCCCTGTTAATTACTGTAAAATCTTGCAGGCAAACACTACTTTGATAAATGAGCACGAACGCTTTCTGCTTGCAGGAAAGCCAAGCCAACACAGGGCATGGAACTACATAAGGAAAGAAAGCAAGCCCTAGTTTCAAAGGGCATAATTTTCAGGTTTTTAAAGGAGGAAGATATAAAATTTCCATACCAATTTTGCCAAGGCATGAGGAATGCCAGATCATTATATTTACCAATGCTATGGAAAGCAGAATTATTAGTTTGTGATACAAGCTTTCAGAAATTGGAATATTAAGATGTAAAGTTAAGCAGTTTTACATTTTATTTCCTCCAGAAAGTCTAAGAAGAACAACATTAAAAGAATATTTTTTCAAGAAACTCATCAAATTATTTTTTTCATCTCCCTTATACATGTGTCAGAGCAAAGTTAACAAAAGTGCTCTTTACTAAGTCACAGCAAAATCGTTTGCCTGTTGCGTCTTCAGATTTCTAAAATGTAATTTTATTCAATAATTTTTTAAGAAATCATCTATGTTATTAGACTTCTTGGGAGCCTCAGCATCTATCACTACTGTAAAATTGCCTCTTATCAGACTGGCTATGAAAATAATACCACTCTTCTTCTAAGCATTTGTGTTCCTTCTGATGGCTTATTTTTGTATTCCTAATAAGAATTATTTGACATTTACATAAAACAAGAACTTAATTTCATAGACTACTGTCTTTGTATTTTCATTTGCTGCTGTGTCTGCCTTCAACAGATTTCTGTTCTTTTATAACAGAGATTTTGCTTATTATGTTGCTGGAAAAAAAAAAGCTACAAATGCCCACTTTACTCTGCTTGACAATTCTACAAACAAATTTAGTTTCTGCATGAGGAGTTTAAAAATAATTTCTCTTAAATAAACAAAGTGTGTCATTACAATGCTTTCACTGATAGTAATATTGATGGACTGCTGATCTCTCCCATAAAATAGCAAAAGAGTCTTCTGGAGGCTTGTTTTTTAGAAGGACCTTTTCTTTTCTTATTCATAGGCAAGTGTTTGACTGGTAGTGGCTTGAGTGGCTTTCTCTTGGACAATTACCCAAACATTTGTGTTGCCTTTATGTTCTCAAAATATGTAGACAAGTGGCATAGAGTTTTATGCCTCCTATTTAAATCACAGTAACTATGTTGCATACTGGTTGCATTCCCCCTAGAGATAATTCTTCAAATATCTCATCCATTTGAGTATTTTTTTGGTTACTAAAGGTGAAACAATACAAAGAGCAATCAGTAAAAAAGAATGGACTGAAAATGATTAATATGTGCAGATGATATTTAGGTAACAGTTTCAGTATTTCAAATTTAGTTATACATTTTCCATGAATTTAGTGAAAAAACCAGTAGATAAACTCCTTCTGCAGCTTGGATCCTCTCAACTAGTACCCTTAAATCTGTCTGCTCTTAAATATTCCATTTCTTTTTCACATGGCTTTTTCTGTTGTATGTTTTTTATATGTCTTTCTTCTATTTTTGAATTAACTTTTCCTTTGTTGTTCAACATTTTTCCTCTTTGGTCATGTAGTAACTCCTCTATGTTGATGAATTCTGTCCAATGGATATTTACACTTTGACCTCTTTGAAAGATTACTCTGAAATACAGCCTTAGGATTCACAGAAGAAATAGATGTTATTAAGACTCATGGCAAGATCAATATTGAAAGTTACTGCACCTATAAATTGATTCTCAGATCTTTTTTCTACACTGCCATACATCCAAGTTTACTCTGCTGAATGAGTCAGAAACAGGAACACCTAGATGATTACAGGCTAGAGAAAGCAGGTTCACTGGCAAAATGATCTTTCTCTGAGAACTCACCTTTTGGTCTGAGAATGTAAAAGGTGAACTTGTGTTTTCTGTCACTGACTCTGGACTTCAAATACTGGACTAATGAGGTTTCTCATTGTTTTGTTGTGTAGTCGAAATTTATGTGAACTTAAAACTGTATGCCAAGATTGCAAGGTTTATTTTAAGAAGATGCTTGAGAGAACCAGGGTGGATATAGCCTTGATTCATAACTGGGGGCTGATTATGCTGCTTGTATTTTTGGGCTCTCTGGAGCTATGCCCTGAACTTGGGGGAATGTGCAGGTAGTCTCTGAGAGCCTGAATTGCAGTGTAGCAGGAATGAATGATTAACTTACAGGTGTTTCTTTTGGTGCATCTTTTGTATATATACAAAGGCTCATCATGTCGTCGGTTCTTTGGTACTTTTTTGAAATGGAATTTTCTGTGATTCAGTAAAATCTAATGAAGTCACGATCAAAATTTCATATGTGATCTCATTCAGGTGCACACACCAATAACATTTTTTTTTAGTTGGTAGAAGTTACAATTGTAGCTATAACTACTAACACATTAACCTTGTGTTGCTTGCATTAACTGCTTAGCAATTTTGCTGGGCAATGAAGCAGATCAGAGTTCAGGCTAGGCTAACCTCCTCAGCATTCTCTTGGTTTCTTGTAGAGGTTTTGCAGTGCTTACCAAGTTAGGTGTTGTCAATTCTGCCCAGCTACTGAAAGAAAATCAAATAGCCATTACTTATTAGAACATTTCTGCTACACTTTACACAGATATTCTGAATGGAGTTCGGAATCACTGATCATTTGAGCTATCAGATTGTTATATGAGTATAAGGCATATAATAAATAGGCATATAATAAATACTATCTTCTTTATGCATCCAGCTCCATGGATTTCTATTTCCATCTTCTAATTGCTGTAACAGCCACCTTGCAGATATTTCTATAGTATCCTTACTATGTGTCTCATGAATACTAAGCCCTATACTTCAGTCACTGCTGGTTACAACAAAAGCAGTAATAAATGGAGAACTAATGTAGTTTGAAACCAAAGCAAAGACTTAACCCAGAGAGGCTGTTTTAACTTGGACAAGAAAGAAGTGTGTTAGTATCATAGTTTAACTGCACAGTATTTCTCCAAATTAAGTATAAATATCCTGATATTTGCATACTCATCCCTCCTAAACTGTAGCTGAGATCTACTTGAGATACAGGATTCTAATGAATTCTTTGTAAACAAAAAGTATAGTATAAATGCAATCACTATTAGCAGTGTTTATCTGGAATTCTGTTTTTAAAAAGTGAGGTTATCCTTTTCTTGAGAATATCTGTATTACATAGTGGAAATTCATTGAATGATACTATAGATTTCAGCAAGAAAAAAACAAACCTTAACATATTCCACTTGGCAGCCTCTGAGATTTGTGAAAAACACCAACAAAAAACAGAAACCATGCCTCATAAGCTTTAAAGACAACTAAATGATGATCCCTTTAACATCCCCAGGCTTTCTTTATCTGACATAACATGGAGTGGACTACTCAAGATCTATATTTTCTTTCTAGCCTAGTGGTAGCACTGGAATCCTTAAGCTGCATTTAGGTCAAATCTCAGTTACAGTTTCTGAGGTACTGCCATGAGCATACTCAGGCATAGACAGGTTCATTTACAATTATCATCAACTCAAGCCTTTTCAGACATACTGGGAAATAAAGAGATGAAGCATGCATCATTTGCTCTGTTACACCAAGTTACAGGAAGGCTCTTTTCCCTCTTCTCACATTCTATGCATTCCATGCATAGGCATGCAACTACTCAGTCAACTGGGGAATTCCAAAGTCAGTGCAGGACTGCCTGGGAGAGGATATTTCTCTTCACATAGAGCATTGCTTTTAGACAAGTTTTAAATCTCTGAATGAAGAAGTTTAATGGAATTTCTGTTTTCCTTATTCTTCAGGCACTGCAGTCATGGAGCTATTATGTTAATTTTGATTGACTGCTTTATCTAATGACTCTTAGTATTCAGCTTTATTTGCCAAACAGTAATCATACCAGTGGCTGGCTAACCCCCCCACACCCAACTACTTGACAAAGTGCCAGAACTGCCACAACTAGTAGAAATTCTCACAAATTATTAGTCAAAGCAATAGATTAAATTATAGAAAAGATCTTGAAATAGAAATGGCAATTTGATCATAATAAATACTTTCAAGACATAGAGCATAGGATTCTCAAGGACAAAGCTGCAGGCTTTATTTAACAAAGGTAATTACCCATACCAACTGCATTCTTTAGAAATGAAGAAGTATGAAGCAATTTTATCACCTAATGGGAAAGGGCATAAAGCCAGAAAGACTTTCTATAGCTTACCAAGAATATAAATACAATAATTGAATAATCACCAAGCACATGCTGTACTAAAGTTATCTATATTGTATATTCCTAGTGCTTCACGACATGCTCTAGGGGCAGGCATGCAGGGAGCTTGTGTGTTGGTTTTTGGTGTTGCTTCCTTTTAGTGATCAGTTATTTAGGTGTTCTTTATTCTTTTATTCTTTGGACTTGGTGATCTACAAGATCCTTTCCACCCACAATTATTCTGTAATTCTGTAAAGTTATCTATGTTGTATAATCCTTTAAAAAAATACAAGGATACTAATTAAAAAGGAAGAGACACATAGTTACTCTTCAGAATAAGCCCAGATACAGTGTGCTTTTTAAAGCCATGAATACCTTTGCTCATATTTTCATTTATTTAATTTTATTTAGCCTTTTACTGTAAAATTTACTATGACATTATTAACAATAATGCTATCATTTTACGAAGTTACTTTGCTGCATCATGTAATTAATTATAATTTAGTGCTGAGTAAATTTCAGTGAGTTTTAGAAAGAGAGGGAAGTAAGACTTTATGGAGGTTTAAATACGTGAAGCTCGGGAATATTAACCTTTTTTGCTTTACTCCTTTTTCTCTGGTTTACTAGAACTCAAACACAGATACACAGAGTTTAGTAAGGTAGTTTTTATTTATTTGCACATAAATATGGGATTACACAGAACTCCATAGATTCTAATGGGTCACAGAGCATTTGCTTTACATATATTATGTAAAGCTTTACATATATTATGTAAAGCTAGTTTGCAGTTCTCGGCTATGGAAGTGTGGTCAGACATAACAAAAACTTTCCCATTAGTGTTTTTCACAGCTCAAGAATAGTAGGAGGGGTGTCTACATGTTTAATAACATGGGAGTGGCTGTATTATAAAGAAATATATTCGTAATGGAGCATAGTAACAAAACAAATTCTAAATAAAGTGGTCTCAATTGTGCAGGAGCAAGCATTAAAATTCAGGTATGGATTGCTGAATAGAATTTAGCAATTATAGATTATAGAAGGAGGCATGTAAGGCAGTTGTGAATAAAGCATCATAGTAATTCAATGAAAAAAAAAAAAAAGAGAAAGAAAAAAGTCAAGAGATATAATAAACATTCAGTGAAAAGGAGAGAGCTTTTCAGGAACAGTCCATTTTCTTTTATTTCTGGTTTCAGGGCACTATAAAGCCAGGCTAGACATCTTCATTCTAGATTTGCAAACGTTGATTTCACAAAACAATGCTAGAATCAAGAACGCCTTTCAAAGCTTTAAACACATAAGGTTAGGATACTAGGTGGTGGTTTAGAAGGGAATAATGCTTTCTGGGGCACTAAACAGGTAAGGATTTAAATAAGATATTCAAGGGTCATTGTGAAAACGTACCTGACTAATTGATATGAAGTACATTTGTTGATGACTTTGAGAAATCCAGAGGCATGGTTAAGCTGACAATATCCATATATTAGCAAAATGAGTGTGCCGTTAAACTGAACAACTAACAATTGCCCATCTGCGCTTTGAACTTTAGAATTAGAATGTCTGAAGAAAATATGATTAATCATAAAAATACTATGTAGCATTTGGCTGGTTTGATAAACAGAATTAATCTACTTCTAAATGGAATGTGACTCTCTAAAATCTCCACCATTTTCTCTGTAAGACTGAAGCATAAGTGTAGGTCAGAGTAGAGGTTTGTAACAAAATATTTCAGTCAATCTTCTTTAAGCACATTTCTTTCTATCATAAAGACTCTACTTGGAGCAGCATTCTTTGAGCTTCTAGTAAAGTTGCTGGATAGCAAAGAATGACTGTATTTTCTGACTGAAAACCAGAGGAGAGGATTTTTTAAAGGTATATACTATGTATGCTACATATGCTAGGGAGGGGTTTTTGCTTATTCCTGAAGGTATACAAGTAAGAATAGTTTGATTCCTAGAACCTGATTCATATCAAGCAAATTTTTTTTTGTGAAGGAAACATAAGTGTAATTAAATTGCACTGTTACAGAAGTGTATCCCAGGAGGGAATGTGAGCTCTAAAAATAATCACGTAGAAATAATTCTATAATACATTATAGAAGAAGAAAATTATTAAAGCATTTTGATGTTTTTTCTATCAGTGAGTAATAGAGGGATTTATTTTGAGCTATTCATTATTTTACTTGAATCACAAAATAATTTAAAGTAAAAAAAAAAAATCAAAATATTATGACCATCTTGTCCTCAATCAGTCTGCTTATTATTATTTTTTCTGCTAGTCATTATAAAATTTCATAGCTAATTATAATTGACAATAAGAACTTGCATATCTAAGGTAATATTTTATAGCATTTTAATATGCATGATGTATTAGCATATTAACAATATAATTGCCCTACAGTATGGGCTAGATTCCTGACTGTTCTAGGTTAGCACAACTCCCTTGATTAAGCTGAAATTGAGCAACACAGCACCAGATCACGCCCTGGATCATTTCCTGTGTATTAAATCTTTTCTTCAAAGCATTCTCTTCCTGCCTGTTCACTGTTTTATTTTTGAAGGCAAAATCCTTTTCTGTCACTTAATAGCACCGTGTTATTTTCTGGAAATTTTTTCTGTTATATTTAGAAGTGAAAACGTGTTACTTCCTCCCAGTGATTAAGGCATTACATTGCTTCAGAAAATCTGGAATCCTAATGAGGTTTGGAGTGCTGTGATCCTCAAGAAGTAAAGATCTTGTAGCATTTCATCACGCTGTTACTATTGCTAGCATGTTTAATAAAGGTAGCAGAAAGGTGTGGTTCCCTATGGTTTTCTGTGGCTCCTTGTTTTCCTAACATTTTTCTTTCTTCTTGCTAGCAGCCATAAGGAAGTGGAAAACATTTTATTCAAAAGATTTTGGTAGACTCTGACTTCTGCTAAACTGAAAACCCTGTAGAATAGTGCTTCCTAGTTGTATATGCTTCCAGAGATTGTAAATGCTGGTTTGCTCTTATTCTTGAAATTAGGTATATTTTTCTTCTTCTTTTTTTTTTTTTTCCTTCCAGTTCTTCAAATGTAACTGTAAAATTTAAACATTTCTAGCTTAACTTTCTTTATAGTTTATAAGTCGACTGAGGGAGGTTTAGATTAAATATAAGGAAGAAATGATTTGCAGAAAGAGTGTTGAGGCACTGGAACAGCCTTCCCAGGAAGGTGTTTGAATCACCACCCCTGGAGGTATTTAAGAAATGGGTGGACCCGGTGCTTCAGAACATGCTCTAGTGACAGGCATGTAAGGGGCTATTTTGAGTTTTTGTGTTTTTTAAGTCATGTTTGATCACAGTATTTAGATGTTTGGGGGTTTTTTAGGTGTTTGTTTTTTTTTTTTGTTATGGGTATGGTTGGACTTGGTGATCTTGGAGGTCCATTCCAACCATGAATAATCTGTGACTCTGTGATAAGTGTTGCTAAAACTTAAACCACGGTTATAATTTTTGCACTCATAAAAATTCACCACTATAATATGTAACACAGTTCATGTGCAGAAAGTGACATAACTGCAAACTCCAGCCTAACTTGAATCCTCATTAGAGACAAATAAGGCTCAGTAACACAGTCCTGTATCAGAAATAGAGGTTGTTTTCCACCAGTATTTGTTTCAGTTTGGTCTCTGGATAGATGTGTGGGTAGAAGTACGTTGGCATTGTACTTTTCTTCTTTTTTCTTCCCCTCAAGGATTTACTTAGGAACTGTGCATAAAATGGAATTGTTTTCATTGTCATAAACCTGACATCACTATAGCAGCTTCCAATACAACCTGCTCAAGCAGCTATACTAATAATTTTATTTTGAATTATGTATTTGTTTACTTATTTTGAAGTGTCACATATATCTTGATTATGTGTAACTATGAATAAAAAGCTCACTGTGGTCAAAATCAGATATGCAGAAGAACAGTCTCTAAGGACATGCCGTTTGAATCCAGAGTTTCTGACAAGAGAAGAGTGCCTGTAATTGCTACTGATATATTAAAAAGATGCTACTGTTTCTGATTAGGATGCCCCTTCTAACTCTTTCCAAGCATTACCCCATCCCTTTGTTCCCCCTGTTTATCCCCCCCTTCTCTCTCCTAGTGCATATCTCATGCAGTCTGATCACTCTCATATGCAATATATAGGTCATATGTAATGAGCATTCATGTTACCTAGTATATCTAGTATCTACTATGTCTTCTAGCATTTTCTTTTTGAAGTCTATGAAAATTAATAGGAACTGGTGACACTAAGGTGGATTTTTCAAAACATAAACATTATTAGGGTGACACAAAGGGTAGGGTTTGCCTGTGCTTCCCATTTTTTGCCACTTCTAAGATGGATATGAATTAGTTTCAGCATCCTCTGTAAAATTACAGCTTGCTTACCATGATCTCTGTTTCTTAGTCACACTGCAGCAGCATATAACTTTTTCTCTCTTACTGTCCAGGGCTAAATGTAAACAGAACAGTTTCTTTTGACTTTCCCTTTTAGCCAGGATTATGGTAGGGGAGACCCCTCTTCACAGATGTAAACTGCATTTGAGGGGATGCTTTGCATTTCCAATCTAGTTTTACCTTTCCAAGCCCTTTTGATCTATGTGTGCATTCAAACAGGATAATTTCATGCATATACACCAAACAAAATTTGATACATCTGAAAAAAAAATTACAAATATTCCCCAGTTTTGCAAATGCATCTTTCAATTCACAGAGGATCAGAGATAATTACAATAACTATTATTAGACTTTGAATAACTGTACAACTTAATGGTATGAAAATAACAAAGAGGTTGCATTTGAATGTTAAATTATAGCTTGCCCTCAGATAAGCAAAATGAGAGCTAACTGATTCTATCAATATGTATTATATCTGGATGAAATGAATATACATTTTAAAAATACAGTTTGATTATCAGTGTTGATACTTCAAAGTTAACAAAGGACCTGGCTTAAGTCCTTGTTTATATTCAATGTCTGGTGAAGTTAGGAGGGCCATCGGTAAAATCTCTACCTTGGATTTTAGGAGGGCTGACTTTGGTCTACTGAGGATGCTGGTTTGGAGTGTCCCTTGGGAAGCAGCCCTCAAAAGCAAAGGGCCTGAGAAGGCAGGGCTTACTTTAAGAATGAAATTATGAAGGTGCAGGAGCAGGCTGTCTCTGTGCCAGAAAATGAGCCAGCGGGGTAGAAGATCAGCCTGGTTGAGCAGGGAGCTTTTGCAGGAACTTGGAAGAAAAAAAAATAGACTGTATCAACTTTGGAAGAAGGGGCAGGTGAACCAGGAAGTGTTTAAGGACATTACAATGTCATGTAGAAAGAGAATTAGACATGCAAAGGCTCGGCTGGAACTTAATATGGCTAATTCTGTCAAGGATAATAAAAAGTGTTTTTATAAATACATTAATAACAAATGGAGGACCAGGGAAAATCTCCATTCCTTACTGTATGAAGGTGGGAACAAAAGACAAGGAAAAGGCCGAGGTGCTCAATGCCTTCTTTGCCTCAGTCTTCATCATAAAGATT
>VWZY01002375.1:153671-208668 GCA_013399075.1 Chloroceryle aenea
TGACTGGGTGACCCGTCTGGTAGATGAGGGGAAAGCTGTTGATAGGGTCTATCTAGACTTCAGCAAAGCTTTCAATACAGTGTCCCACAGCATCCTTTTGGAAAAGCTGTCGGCCCATGGCTTGCACACGTGCACCCTTCTCTGGGTTAAAAANTCATAAAGATTAACTATCCTCAGAGCAAATGGGCTCCCCAGTTAGTAGGCAGGGATGGAGAGATGAAATCCAGGAGGAGGTAGTTAGGGANCTGGATGACTGAGCACAGAGAGTGGTTGTGAATGGTGCCATATCCAGTTGGTGTCCGGTGACCAGTGGTGTACCCCAGGGATCAGTAGTGGGCCCAGTTCTATGCAGCATCTTTATTGATGACCTGGATGAGGGGATCGAGTGTACCGTTAGTAAATTTGAATTCTCTTGAATCAGATCATTACACAACACTTCAGACAAAAGAACACACTATTTGCTGCAGTATCTAGTTTCTATAGTTCAACATAAACAATGTTTCAGTTTCACTATAGCACCTCTGTTTCTCAAGATTCCTGAAGTTAGATTTATTGGTTTCACATGGAAAAAAAATGTTATAAGGTGTGGTATTAAATAGGTAAAGGACTGCACAAAGAAAACCACAACATAAACTTTAAAAGGAGAAATAAACTTGTCATGCATGTAGATTATTTTGGTAAAATCATCAGATAAAATCTTGATAAATTCATGGGGAAAGGATCTGTTAAAATTCAACCTAGTAAGTTTAAGACATAAGGAATGTAAAACAAGTCTTGGTTTTATTAATTCAGGGATTCAGATTTTGTTTTGTTTTTTGTGTTCTCTACTTCTGATTTTAAAATATTATAGTAGAAATTTCAATGAATCAAAGCGGCATGTAATAGCCATTTCCAAGCCATGTGGTTTTGATAATAATAAAAGATACATTATTTTCTAAGAGTCTGCTTTCTATTCAGGTACTTAATTTTAGTTAAAATGCAAGACAGCTTATGACTTTTTAAAGAGAACCTTGAAGTTATTTTTGGATAATTTAATTAAATAAGAGAAAAATGGATTCAACTTAGTTTCTTTCAGTTAAGCAAATTATTCACTTAATTTTATGCAGCAAATAATTCAGTTTCTGGCCACTGCTATTTAAGACCAGTTGTAAGTGTATCTGTCAAGGAAAGACAGTGTATAAGTGTTTATGGGAGTTGAATAGCTGCATTACGCTCTGTTAGTTATGGCACAGGACCAAAAATTTCATTTCTAAGCAGTAATCATTAAGAAGAGAATTATTTGCTACACAAAGTGAGGCTCACCATTTGTTTAACCCAAAGAAATCCAGTTCAATACAGTTTAATTAAATCATCCAAAAGCAATTTGAAGTCCTCTTCAAAAAGTTATAAGCTGTTTTGCATTTCAAGTAATATTAAGTACCCGAATAGAATGTGGAATCCTAGAAGGTAATGTATATTTTATTATTATAATTCCTGTACTTCTCAAAAATTATGTACACAATTTGCATATGTGTTTCTCATAGCTACATGTCTTGATGTGGCAGTGTTGTCCACAAATGACCTATTAAATGCATTTGAAACTAAAAACTAGGTTCTTCTCTGCAGCCTTAGTTTGAAAAGAGTTTTGGTAAACTAGAGTAGTAGAAATTTTCACTTTTTTTTTTTTTTTTAAATGTGCATTTCAGTGTGCTAGGTTTTCAAACTAAGCCATTGGTGACAGCCCTAATGATACGCTTCTATTACAAGAATTAAGGTAGGTCTTTTTAAACTGTTCACCACAATAAAAACAGGTGGTTTTGCTACTTTAGAAAGAACTGACTCTCCATTCTTACAAATGAGGGAAAGATCTGAACATTGAATGCTAACCATTATGAAGGCAAATTGCATGAAGGACAGTTGTCTATGCAAACATAACAGTTTGTGCACCCCGTGGATCAGAGTGGATCCACTTCAATCACTTTCTGCTTTTAGTTCAAGGATATTGGGCATTGCTAACACAAACAGGTTTAAACTTGGGAGGGACATCCTCTGTGTACATGTTTTACCACTGAGAAGTTTGTGAACATTAAAAAGTTTAAAAATGGAAAGATTAAACTATTTTATCTTGACAGTGTTTTCATCCAAAAGTGGAATCTGGATTTGCTTGATGAGAACTGCTAAATCTGTTTGACTAGGTATGCTTAGAGTGATTTTTATTTACAGGGAAAACAGCATAAACTGAAATTTCATTCAGTTTACAATGACAAAATGCAATGTATTGTGTGTGGTGGGCAGTACAAGCAGTAGATAAAATTCCCTCTCTATCTCTTTCACACTTACTCAACAATTAATTTCACTATAGTCACAAGAACCTTAATAGGCGTTGGATATCCCCTTGGTTGGAGATTTCCAAATGAGTTGGGTCTCTCTTGTGTTTAGTAAATTAATTTTTTTAATGAATTCTCATCAAGTTTCTAATTATAATATCTTTAAATGTAATGTTTGTATTTCTGATGAAAGACAAACATTTTGGGGGCAGTCACAAGGGACATGAATAATTTCTTTAGAAGCTTATCTAATTAATTACATTTCTCTGTAATGTCTTTAAAATTTGAACTGCCATAATTTCATTAATTTAGATAAAAGTAAATCTTTAGTGTTTAAATTTGACACTAGTGCTGAGAATTTTGATAAGCTCAAGATTCATTGTCTGTGTTTTTTATCAAGTTAAGATTACAATATGTGTTTAAAATGTTTGAGAGTCCTGATTTGCCTATTAACTTTTATTTTATTTCAAACACACTGTTATTTCATGGCATAAGTGTTCACCTCACTTTTTAATAAGTAGGGTCATATGATGGAAAAAAGAAGTAAATATTACTCTTGCAACATCTGGGAGGGGATTTCTTTTTCTGCTACAATACATTGACTCCTTCAAATGGGAAGCATTTAAAGTCTTATGTTTTGTAATCTTCTATAACCTATGCAGGTAGAATTTTAGTATTTCAGGCTATCCAACAAACAGAAACCTTTGTTTACAGCATTAGTGATGCTATCATATTTGCCTGGTTTTGTGTCTTCTAAAATAGTTATTTTAATACTATTTTAAAGTAATGCACATTTTAAAGTAGTGCACATTTAGATCTGTAGGTGGAGCCTCAAAAAATTGTCTGTCTTTAGTATACAAAGAAAAAGATAAAAAGGATACAAGAGGTAGGGTTAAAGGATACAAGAGGTAGGGTTTGATTAGGTCTCAACACAATTAACTTTGATGGAAACCACAAAAAATACAGTGTATATAGTGATTCTTCTTTGAATCATCTCTACCACTTGTAGGGCTGCCACCAATTGCTACCTGCCCACTGGTGGAACCTTTCGTACTTCTACTTTGTAGACATTTGTTATGACAGGTACATGAATACCAGGCAGTAGGAACTTCGGTCCTGCCTCCCCCTAAGCTAGTTCTGCATTGCCTAAGAACAGAACCCACATGGACTGACGACCGTTTTGGACATCTGCTAAGCTGTGACAACTGTGAGTAAATTGATACCCAGACTTAGGGTAGCAGCTTTCTTGCCTGCAGTAGTAATTTAGGCAAAAGCATGTAATTCAATTACAAGTCAGACACAAATTTTAATTCACACAGTGTGCAGTTCTTCTAATTGTTGATGATACAAACAAGATAAAATATTATGGGTTTTAAATAATACTCCCTAAGAGATGGATTCTTAAACTGGTGTTGAGTTACTTGCAGAGATATATGTGTACCATAGAACAAGTTTTTTTAAACTCTTCAGATTAGCTGGCCACCTCAGTTTAAACAGAATTCATGGGTTTGCTCCTTGGGGAAAAATAATCTAAAATATTTATAGTCTCTTAAAATAAATTAGCTATACTGAATTGAAGAAATTGAAATTGAAGAAATCTATTCAAAGTAGAATGTGAACTGTTGGTTTAGCTTTTCTTTCCTCACAGCTTAACAAGGTTATTCTACACTTTACAATGATAAACACTTTTATGCAAAATATCTCTATGTTATAAATAATGAGGCTTTATTTCAGTGGAAAAAAAGTTCACAGGTCATATTTTTGGTCATTGGCAGATGAATCAAAGTGCTTTAATAATCCAAAGTACTGTCTAGTTTTGCCTATGTCAATCTACCATCTGTCTTTCTCACAATGTGAGTCTCCACATTAATCGAAGAAATAATAGATGTGCAGTCAGAACAACTAATAGAGTAAAATGCTCTGTGGTGTGCCAAAGATAAACAAAGAAATAAATCTATGTTGTTTACAGCTTTCCCTTTTCCATGTATAATGGACTTTATCAATAAAACAATACAAACTTCATCAAAGAAAAATCTTACCAATTTAGTCCAGGAAAGGTCTTCATTGAACTAATCTACAACAAATGCTGTTTGCAATAGGGATCTATTCATTTGTTTCAACCATAAAATACTGGCCATCCTTCTTTATCTCATGCTCCAACTCTGTGATCCATTACAGATAAGACAACCCAATTAAGCAAGAATAGAAGACAAGAGTATGGTTACTGTGTGAACATTTATGCGTCAGTCTCAAATTAAATAGGCTTACCTTTTATCTTTTGATTTCTTTTCTTAGGAAACCACAGTCAAGTGTCCCGAGTGCCTATTGCTATCAAAGTTCTTGATGTAAATGACAATGCTCCTGAGTTTGCTTCAGACCATGAAGCTTTTTTATGTGAGAACGGGAAGCCTGGACAAGTAGGTATCACCATGTTTCTATGGTGTATACTTTGGTGTGTGAAAATGATGTGCAGTTCTTCCTAGTCATCTTATCTTTATTCACAAGATACGTACCTATGTGCTCATGATAGCAGCTCTTAAAATTCATTTAAGATAAACCTGTGATTGTATTCTATGGTACATCTCTCTATATATGGTCATACATGTATTTTAAAGTATAGGCTTTCAATTAAAGGTAGGTATCCTGGGACAATATCCAGAAAAAAAAATAATGAAGTTCTTTTAACCTACCACTGTTTTCACTCTGTAAGATGGAGCTCATCACTTCATAGGTTTGTGTGTTAATAGCTAAAAGTATAATCCAACCTTAATTCCAATTCCGTTATTGAACTATATTGCAGTTGGCCAACACGTAATTTAGAAGAAATACTTAAAATGATAAAACCATTTCCTCTTGCCCATAACTCAGTAATAATCTCTGTCTATTCTTACTTTTCTATGACAATTGGGAAAAAACCCTACTTTTCCCAATTGGGAAAAGTAAAACAGAACTTGATGGAAAGTCAAGTAAATTGTAACTGCATTTAAAGTATCTAAAGAGGTATGGTGTGTTGGAGAACTGCAGTTCAAGTTGTTATTATACTTCACCAAAGAAATAAAAGACTTAACAGATTGTTTCCTTCTTGATTTAATAAAATAAAAGGGTTGGCAAAAGTTACACTATTCTCTACAAGGTGAAATACACATAGTAAGGTATCAGAAGCAAGATTTAATCTGTATATCATTTTTTCAGAGAAAATGAAACAGTTTTCTTAAAAGGCATCGATTTTGAAGTACAAATGTACAGAAATAGGGAAGAATATCTCATATGCCACATAAATGACAAGATAAAAATTCAAGAAAATGTGCAGACCTTTTGAGAATAATGTAGTGCAAATGAAATTTAACTGTATTTCACAACAATTCACTGTTTTTAAGCTTTGGAATTTATTTCTAGAATGTGACATTTTATTTAAATAAACAGTAGCTGACAACATGACATTAATCTTGTTAATCGAAGTATTCCTGTGTCTTATGTGGGTGTTAGGCATTAAATTCACTAGTCTCCAAAGAATGTTACCTGACAGTAGAGATAAAAGTTATTTTCTTTTACTAATATTAAAAGACAACTAGTAGTAGTAGTATATGACAACTCACCTCTGACAATACTGGATTGTTACAGAAGATCATTTGACTTCTAGAACCTCCTTTTGCTTATTAAAAAGGTGTGAAAAATATGCCTTTGAAAAAATGAGTATTCTAACTACTGAAAAGCAGATTATTGAAAAGTGCCCTTATGGGCAGACAGGTATGTTAGTTATCTTATTTAAATTCTTCTAATTCGGAGTGGATTTCTTTTTAACTCAGGGTAGATCTCAGATGCTGAGTAGTTATGTTTTCTAGGTTATATTAAATTCTAATGAGTATACCTTCATCCAGGGCTCAGTAAGCTTCCCTAAAATCAAAAAGCTGTGTAGCACAGTGTTTTCTGAATATATTTATCTAGGTATTATTAAATTTCAGGTGGATTAAGAGATTGAAAACTGTTCACATTTCATTTTGGAATAAACCAATAAATGAGGTGATTAAGAATCAGCTAGTAAATGAGGCTTTTGTTTAAGTACTTATGGAAAACTTTCATTGAACCATGATGCTCTACATCACCTCTTACACTCTTGATCTGATGGCAGTTGTCACTCTTGTGCATAAATGTGTGACCCTTATGCTTGTGTGAACTTTACAGATGTTTATTAAATATTTCACTGCCAGAATGGACGAGGTGGCACTGATCCTGCAATATATTCTGTGTTTTAAACAAATAACATTATTGGAGCAGTAACCAGTCCAGAATAATCATGAAGATTAGGTTCTAAATTTAAGTAGTCATTTAAAAATTATCTCCTCCTTTGAAGATTTTAGTATCTACACCACCTTATTGTTTTTTCTTATGTTTATTATCTGTATTCAAATGTCTGAAGAAATAATATTAATCAGTCAAGATGCAGAATTCAAAAAAATTAAATAATGTCTCAGCTATGAAAATGTTAACATGACAAAGATAATACTCTTTTACATAATAGCAAAAGTCTGATTTGGATATTCTCCAAAGTTTAAAATTGAATTTTACATATACAAGAAAGGCACAATTGTGTTATAGTATTCCAGACTACTTACATTTACAGTTTAACTTAAATCCAAGTTTAAATCAAATTTGAGTTACCATAGGGGAGATAACATTTAAACCTTTTATGAAACCTTATTTGCAGCCCCTAAATACATTGAAACCATCTATTCCAGTTCAGTTTCTAAGTGTTCTATTCTGGGTTCTGATATAATTGCTACAGGCAAGTGCAGCTGCTGGTGATGTGACAAAATGTATGTATGTTGATGTATAACATTTCCAGATACATTTTCTTTACTTTATGCTACCTCTAACAGGAGAGGTACTACAGGTAGTAGGAGAGGAAGGGGAGAGGAGAAGGAGGGAATGTATTTGTCCATTAACATATTTATGTGATTACACATTTTTACAGACAACAGAAAATTTGCCAGAAATATTTTTTGTCACTTTTAGGAGGGGGGAAAAAAAAAACCAGATTTGAACATACTGTTACGGTACTTCTAAGCTAACCATAAACTAGCTCATGCTTTTTCTTATTATTCCTTTTTTTTTTTTCATAATTCCACTTACTGAAGCCAGAATATTAATTATTTTTTTTGCAATAGATATGATATATTGTCTCCAGCCCAGTTAAATTTCTTTCCTTTACTCCTACAACAGAATCTGTACTGTTGTGAAAGAAAAGTGTCTCACTTACTCTTTCCCAGTCCATACTTAGATTTTTCCAGTGAAGTGTTTGCTCAAAACAAAGCCACAAAATTTTCAAACACTTAAGTAGAGCAGACAATGATGTTTCAGTGCTCAAGTCAGTGTTCAAACTAGAGCAACATAAAATTGAATACAATGTTCCTCAGTCTCTCATAATATGTCTTCATTTTATTCAGTTCTAATAGAATTGGCTTTTTGTAATGGCAGAAATTTTCAGAAAGATTTTTGTCTCTGAGGAGTCAAAGCTTACTCAATTGGCAAAATGCAGGTTCTAAGACTAAAGAGTCAGCTCTAGATGAAAAGGCAGAGTTAAAATTTTACTGTGATGAGTCTACTGTTTCTAGTATTATGACTCTGAAAAGTAATTCAGAACTATCCATGAACACTAATGGAACTGCAAAAGTTTTTTTTCAGATTTGGAAGAACAGTTTTAATAAAAGTACACAACAGTTTACTAGTGATAAGGAACCATTCTAAGGTTAAGAAGCTGCATTGCAGGGAAAGAGTTTTAAACATATTATATATTAAAATCTCACATAGTTATGATACATTGATAAGAACATTGGTTTGCTATTTATCCTTCTACATTATCCATTATTATATCAGTAATCTTTTATAAATATTATTTCATGCATATGTAGCTCTGTATAAACCTGCAGACTGTAATGCCGAGTTGTCCTGGGGGATCATTTAACTATTAATTTCAATTCAGAGCTGCCTGTTAAGTAAAATATGCTGATTTACTATGTTTCTACTAATTGTATGTGCAGAATCAAATATGTACCTGAATTTTAAAACAACATCAAACTTCTACATGGAAGAATCCTGGAAATTTCAGGATTGAACATCCAAAGGGTTATTAATTTTCAATGTAGTGCTTATGGATGTGTAATGAAAAAAAAAAAAAAATAAAATGTTTTCTTTATTATTAATATTGACCAATTTTGTTATATGGAACACCTGTGTTATGCATGTTATTACTAGGAAAGAAAAAGCATCTGTAGTGATAGGTAATAAAGCTCAGCACTGGGACATTCTCTACTGTTTTATAAACCACAAATTAAGAGTTGGAGAGTTACTTCACTAGTGTTCCATTACATGATCATGCAATACTGAGCAAGAAAGTATGCTCATCAGCATGCCAGTAAAAATGTGGTAATGATCATTACTAGACTTCTTTCACCCCTATGGAGTAAAAGATACAGCACCTTTGTATCACCATATATATGTTATGCTTTTTTTATTTTTTAAGAGCTTATATTAATGCAAGCTCACAAAGAAATAAGGTTGCTATGGGAACACTAACTCTTAAATCCTTGATGTCTGCATGTAACTCAACAAATGTAGTATTCCTTAAACCTGTCTTTCTGCATACAATTTTCTGTGCATTTTCAAAGAATGGTTTGGTAAACAACGAAGGGAGTAGATGGAAAGAACTGAAATATAAGGAAGAATTCTATAGGACATTAAAAGTTATCTATAGTTCCTGAAAACAGAAAGGACAAAGAATATGCCCAGATTCTATTTCTAATCTAGTTTATATTCTAAACCTGTTTCATAAAATTTCTGTGAGATGAAAACCCATATTACCAATACTTTTGGCTACTGGTTTTCAAGTATATTAATTGAAAACCTGGAGATAGTAAAGTGAATTTTTCAGTCAATTCTCTTATATAATGCTGGAAAGTATCAACAGTTATGTAGTCAATAGAGATAAAATTGCATAACCATCTATTAAATTGCACCTACTACATGCAGTTGACCATCCAGCCTTCACTGTCCATTATCCTTTCTCCTTATTATTTTCCCATTCTATCAGTTTTTGAAAAAAATGGAACAATCACAAAATGTATCTGTCTAAAGACATTTATTTAGGATTCCATTCTAAATTGCACTTAGCTGTGATGCAGAATTACCACTACCTAGTCCAGCCCTGAGCTCAACACACGAGTAGTTTAGTACCTTACAGCTCTGCAAAGAGATAGATGAAAATGTTCCACATCTGTAAATAGGTGCATCTCTTCAGTGGGACAGAAAACATCTGCTTATATACTTTTCAGATGTATATTTTTTCACACTGTGTGGCTCTCTAGTATCTGTTATGCAGGTGTTATATTAGAGACCTACTTGTTTAAACAAACTCTATGTTAGGCCTTTTTTTTTTGTCCATCCCTTGTAATATACATGTCTGAAATCAAATCGGTCAAGGTTTTCACCTTGGCACATGCAGTTAGGAGAAAAAAGACTCTATTATGTGTTATTTAAACAATCTAAAGCTTTTTCTATTACATTTTTAATAAATCTGACCTATCCAGAATATGATTAGGTAAGGAATCAATTGTCTCAAATTACTTCATGGGCTCTTTTACCAATTATATATGCCTATATCAGTATCTGCTCAAACTTTTTTTTTACATACATATTTTCGGATATTTATGTTCTGATGTTGCTCCTTGTGGTTATCTAGTAAGATTTTATTTTTTCTTTGACTTTGAAGAACAGAGAAGAAAGAATGGGATATTGACTATTGTCATATATGTAACATGTACAGATCGATGGTCCTTTCTCTCATGGTAAAACCAGTATAAAATATTATATTACGATTTTGTTAGTGAAGATACAAAAATTTAAAGTATAAATCTGTGAAATTGGATAGCATCAGATCCTGTTTCCATTTTTTACTCTACTCTTCAAAAATGAAATCTGTAGTGATTCCTAATTTGAATGTAATTGTGCAAAAAATTATTGATCAGTTGCTTTAGGCATTACAAAAATAACTACATGAGACAAAAATGTTATTCAATTCATTGGACATGGGAAAGGTCAATAATTCTCATTATATTTCTTATAAATGTGATCTAGCATGAGCTAACTACAACTGAAATTCAGCTCTTGCGTGTGGGATCTGGATCCATAGTTGTCTACTTCTCTGGAAAATACTTGAAAACAAAAGTAATCGCACCAGATGTTTTTAAAAATTCAAACCCTTTAATTATTTTAAAGTTTACTCCTTTCATATTCCTATGCAGATGTGTATGACTTAAAGATGATCAACTGCAGTATCTTTCTGAGTAATATTTAAGGTAAAAGAGGTAAATGGAGGTAAATACACCACAGATACTGTAGTTGGTCATATAAATCATAAGAGGTACTTCATACAGAGTTATTTGATTAGTTTCAGTTATTCAGCATATCCAAGCAAACTCTGCTCTTCGAGCCTTAGTAACCTGCATTATTCTGGGAATCATTTGTTAATAATGATATTTTAAAATAAACCTAGTACAGGAATAACTGAGGTTTTATTAAAATTAAGGGAAAAAATCCAAATATAGATATATTTTATTTTCCTTTTTTTTTTAAATTTCTTTTTCAGATTCTATTTAACATACAAAAATTCACACCAAAAGTTAATTAAAAAAAATCAAATTATTCAGTTTAGTAAAAAGTGTTTGTTGGCCATAGGAACAAAGATTAAAGATAGATTATATATTGTGTGAAGCATGGCTATATGAATGAAAGACTACCACAGACATGAATGCTTCTGAAAAACAGTTTTCCTTCTTCATTGCTGAATAATAACTAAATCAACAGCACTTGACTGTCTTTTGTACCTGTGTCTCCTTATTCTCTGCCATCTTGTTCTGAACACAGTTTAAATGGGCAAGGTACAGTCCCTGTTTCACAAACTGTCAGTCTAAAGTATGTAAAAGCTTTGCAAGATTATAAATTAGCATTTTTAAGAGCTTATTTTAATGCAAAGATGTGTAGACAAATGACAATGTGTGTGATAGAATAGAATGTTTTTTCACTACTGTATATCAAATGTGTGAATACTTAATGACAGCATTTTCTGTTGCAGGTAATTCAGATTGTTAGTGCAGTTGACAAAGATGACCCTAAAAATGGGCATTATTTCCTGTACAGCCTTCTTCCTGAAATGGTAAACAATCCAAATTTCACCATCAAGAAAAATGAAGGTAAATAGAAAACATATATAATGTGTATCTGAACAACTTGGTTTTGATTGCTTTTTTGACTTCCAGTTACTTTACCAGCTTGTCCCTTGGGCAATTGCAATGTAGATAATCTGTTTTATTTCTATTAATTTGAAATTCCAGAGCTATGCTGTAAAATGAAAATCTGAAACTATATTGATAAATAAAAGTTGATCCTTTGTTGACCGGATATAGATGGGAATATAAAATTAAGCATCTACTAAATCCCCAAAAGGAAACACCTTTTAAGCCTGCTGCTTGTGCATATAAGTGTTCTAAACTATTTCAGTTAGGCACTTTTACTAGAAAGTCTGTTAGGTCAGCAAAGCCCAGAAGGGCACTTTGTATTATTGTGCTTTAGAGCACTTCTGGAAGGGCATAATGTCATTTTGTAGTACTATAGAAGTGGAATTTCATGCATGATGGAAAAAAAGAACCATTTAATAATCTTAAGCAATAAATTTACACTGATGCTTTTCTTTGGCACACAGGTCTATTTGAAGGACATGTGAGAGAGCTAGAAATGATTACAAAAATGCCATAAATTGCACTTTAGGTATTTGTACTTGAATATTCAGCAAAGTTTTTTGTCTTTTTTTTTTTTAAACACTACCCTGTCAGGAATTTTATTCAGTCTCTTATTTCTCTTAGTAGAAATGATAATAAAGAAAATCCCTATTTAGTCCCTTTGTAATAGGAAAATGTATGTGTGATATATATGTGTGTGAGTATAAAAGTAATGCATTAAATGACAAAAAAGGAGAAAATGCTGTTTTCATTTTTTCTTCTAGCTGTTCCAACCCAGAACATCAAGATGTCACCATTTTATTAAATGATATTATAAAAACCTAAATTCATAAATCTGCTTAAATATATCCTGAATTTTTCTTTTCATTAGGTATGTTTTTCTCTTATCACATTCACAAAGTGTAGTGTGTCTCTACTTATATTTGTACTTTCATGTAGGAAATAAGAATCTATGTTTTCTGAACTTCCAGGAGAAGATAAAACAAACGTCTTCAAAAAGCATTTTAGACTCATCAGTGGTGTAACACAAATTAAGCATCCTGAATGTGAGGTGGTTTGCTTTGCACAGTGTGACAAAATGAAAAAGGTCTTAGCATTTGTGTTCATGTTTAAATACTTAGCTCACATCATTAATTAGCCTTGTCCTTCCAATCTATTGCCCATTTAAGACTCACTCTTACTTCTAGTCACAGCCAATGGCAAAATGAGTCCTGATTTGAATGGGAGTGAGGAACCTTTCTATATAACGTGGTTTAGAAATCTAAATCCTGCTTTGTTATCAATGTGGTCAGTTTTGCACAGTTTAAAATGCACTTGAATCAGTTAAATGTGAATACTCTTGAAACAACTGACTGAATTATGTTGAAATTAAAAATCATCTTGAACATTCGAAACAATCCTCTAGTTCAATTTAATCAGTATTCAATAATAAAATTCCAACTACGCATACCATTCTTTTCTGTCAAGATTTCTCAGCCAGGGATGCAGTCCATGTTTAATGCTAGAACATGATCTTCCACAGGCAGCTAGTATTCCTGTCAATGACTAAATTAGCATATAATTTGGCTGAGGTGAGATTTCATTTAATTTAAACATCATAAATCTTTAGTGAATCTTTAGCTATGCCACTTAAACAATTAATTTGACCATGTCTGTCTTGCATATATCTGCTAGGTAAGTAAAAGTAATTATTCTGGCTGAAAAAGCTTCAATATTCCTTAAAAATCCTGAACCCACAAGTCAGATTTCTCCTTAGTTGTACTAATGAGCTGTCTAAAAGCCAGTTTGGTGTTGTTTATTAGAAGAAATATACCTATAACAATGCCTACCATCATTTCTGGAGAACTGTGTTTCTGAGATTGTACCTCAGTGGGCTTGGAATGGAAAAACATTTTCTCATACTGGTGAGCAAAATCCTTGGCATCTTCCTGACTGCAACCTCAGCCTCGACTTACTCCCATATTCATGGCTCTGCTAAATTCTTCAAGACTGCCTTGATGGCTATCGAAGAAATGCTGTCCTCTTACAGATAATATAAATGGATTGCATTTTCTCAGGAAACCTAATATAGAAACAAAATATTTTATTTTCTAGAATTAGCAATTTTCTTTCATTAATTAAATGATATTTCATACCTTGCCTTTCTTCAAAATTTTCTCAAGTGCAGAGATAAACAAAAGTATCCCTCCTTAAGAGAGTTTGTGAAATTATATTACCATTTGGCATTCTTGTGTGCTTTAGGTAACATTGGTAACTGCTTCACTACTTCACAAAGTAATAATGTTAATTCACCTGGTGGCAGTACACACAAAAAATGCAATTTGACATCTGCTGGGGAAGAAAGTTGTGATGTTCTGTTTCTGTCATTTATACTAAAGAATATATAAGATGCATGTATTTCAGAATTTTCTCTTGCTATATGGAACATAATCATAACCATTAATTAATCTAGTTTGTTGCCTACAGTTTGTTTCTATTGATTAATCTTTCCAGATTGCCCTAACGCAAGTTCACATGATACTTCAGTAATTAACTGTGCTGCCCAACTTTGCTATAAATATTATGATTGGCTACATTGTTATTGCCAAAGATGTTTCACTGAGCGACCCAATGGTGTGTCTTCATCAGAAACCACCAAAAAACCCCAAACACTTCCCCTAAGTTTATATTATATATTATAGAAATTATCCTGCAATCCTAGCAGAATCTGTTCCTTGAAATTACATACCGGTATCATTTATTTGTCTGGTCTGTTAAATTTGCATATTTACAATCTCTTCTGTAGACAAGATGCCTAAAACTGTGGAGGCTGTAGTGCCTTTCTGATGTAAGTAATGTAAAAATGAAAACTTTAATGTCACCATACATCTTACTGAAGGTCTTCAGATCATCTCTTAGAAATCTTTATGCTTCATATCTCATGATCTGTTCTTTCTATTCTTTTTTGACTGTTACCTAGTCTTTTTCTTAGGCTTTGTGCCTTGGCTAAATGGGTAGCTTCTGACAGTGTGAAGTAAAGCAATCCTACTCTCTGAAACTGTAATGTAAGGAATGCTGATCGCTTAGATTGCCAGATGCAAAAAACCCTTATCCCTTCACAAGAGAAATAATAAAATTTTATAATAAAAATATAAGATGTTAATGAAACATGAAAGTAAAAATCAGGTTTAAAATCAGGTTTTCTATGTTAGTCCTGGTGACTAAACCTGTGACTCCATCACATAAATCCTTGACTTCATAAACTCATATGGATTGACTGTCTGGTCATTCACTTTTTACGTCTTCGTGCTGGGTTTCTGCAGAGGAAAAGAAATGGGGAAAATGACCATAAAATTTTGTGTAGTGCTTCTGACAAACTTCAAACCAGAAAAAAACTAAGACTTCAGATGAAAATATCTAATGTTTAGGCAGGTGTTGATACACTCTACCAATGTTTTGTAGATTCCTTAGCCGAATGGAATTAACCCTTGCAAAAAGCTGTAGGATCAATATAAACGACAAAATCTGTCAGGAATTTAGACAACTAATAAGGGTTTTGTGCTGTCATGACATGGGTAAATTGAAATAAGACCTCTGGAATTGGAATTAGAATTTGTTGACAGTCTTTTCTCAGGTGAGTGGTCTTCACAAAGCATTACCTAAAATCTAATACCAGTACATGGATTGTCTCCTTCATCCCAAAAAATATGCTCATAGCAGTATCTATTTTCAGCATTGAATTCCTAATGCTCTTATGGTTTTCTTAGGTTGTTCAAGGGAGAACAAATGTTTTCACAGTTGTAAACATTTTGATATACTGCCAATGCAATTTTTACTTTCAAAAGATAGCAAATACAGATTTGCCATAAAGAGACAAAGTTTTCCCCAAAAGATGTTTCCATTGCTATTCCATTTTTCTTATGCCAAATTCTGTTTCCTAATGGAGTAAACTCTCAATCAAATGTTCTACAATGCCTTTAGATGCAGTAACACTTCTGATAGAAGAAATGGTGCATCTCTACTGTATGAATATGTTATTCCATACCTCTTACCAGGGCTGGCTTATGTAATAGAAGCAATCACATGGTTGCTTGGAACCATGGGCGGGCCTTATCTTTTGGTTAAGAGAACCAACTTAATGACAGGTGTTCATATTCCTGCAGAAGCCTAATAGCCTCAGAAGCAATCAGCCTCCCCTCTCCCCAAAATATTCAATATCCATCTGGTCATTTGAGCTCTGAATTTGGGCTGAACTGGTTTTAGTGAGTGCATAGTGAAGAGAGGATTTTTCTTTTTAAATTGAAGCACTATATATACTTCAGTGATGAATTTCTCTGTTGGTTCTCTATAATTAATTTAATAGTTATTCTCAGACATATGCTTAGTGTATCATACCTATGATAGCTGTAATAGCTCCAAGAATATTTATGTTTAAATATCCATTTCTTTCTTTTCTTTCAATCCAGCAAGTTTGATCTGTCATTTTTGTGCTCATTGACTATACTTTCAAGGTAGCACAATATTTCACTTTTAATAGCCTTGTATAATCATGTCAATTGCTAACTGACTTGCATGCTTCTGTATACTATTTCACATCTTATTTTAAAATAATTTCTATTTCTCTTTACCCTTAATAAACAAAGATTTCTAAATTAGTTAGCAGTTGCTGAAGAAGACAATTACATGTAACCTCTCCTTCAGCTATCCCAAACAATAAAAAAAAATGATCAGCTGTACTTCATTTTTGAAAGTACTTGTATGTCACTGTGTGTTTAATGTAATAAACCAGATTTTTTTTCCCCCACGTCTTTTTCCTTAAAATATTTTTAGCAACATCTGTCAAATGCATACCTGGATGGTGAGTGAGTCTTTTTTTCCCACAAGAATAACTCTCATGTTAAAATGAGTTTCTTTCCCTGAATCAGTTTCTCCCGGCATTCTAGATAGGTTTCCCTGCTATTGTATCGTCTGCCAGCTAAAGCTTCTTCTGTATTTTTGATTGACTTTTCTTTCCAAATATATACCTCAGAGCAGTGGCACTGCCATTCCATTGCCCTCCTTCCACTTTGTCCATTTTCAAAGTTAATCCACTGACCTCGGGTACAAGTTGCTTTAGCAAGGACATCATTAAACCCATCATTTCTTGATGGATGTAAAATGAACATCTAGAATAACAGCACCCATATGTTTTCTTGTATATGAGCAGTAAATTGTTGTATATTTTTGTAGTTTCCTGCAATTTTTAAGAGCTCGTGGAAAATTTGTGGGCCAGCTGTCACGTACACCAGAGTGTGTTTAGGAATCAATCCCTCACAGTAAGGGTGATAGAACACTGGAATGGACTGCCCAGGGAGGTGGTGGAGTCACCATCCCTGGAGGTGTTTAAGAAAAGATTGGATGCTTCACTTAGTGGCATGATTTAGCTGATGTCATGGTATTACGTCATAGTCTGGACTCGATGATCTCAGAGGTCTTTTCCAGCCTGAATAATTTTGTTTCACAATGGCAGTTCTCAAGAGGAAGAACATGCTTATATATTTGTAATGTCTTTGTCTTCCTCACTTCTTTTATATAAAAATAATTAGACTTTCAAAATACATCTTTAAAACATAACAAATCACATCTTTGTTAGTGGTTTTCTTGAAAGGTAAACTTAAGTGATGTGATTAGAGATGTGTCATGCATCCTGTAAGAAAATATTTTTCTATGATGGCTATTAAAATTAGTAGTATGGAATAAATAACATCTAGAAGTGTAAAGGTTTAAAAGAATATGCTGCATAATCTAGGAAAAACACTGATCAGCATTCTCTTAATGGTTTTGTCACCAGAAATCACAGGGGATACTTGGATAGCAAGGTGCATTCAGTGTGAAAATAGTAAAGTTAAAAATACGATATTCCACTGTATTAAAAACAACAAACACAAACTAACCTATAAGCTGGCATTTCTGTGACAGAATCTGCCACCCACAGACAGAGATCATGTTTCTCTAGGAATGTTCAGAGTGTGAAAAAAACATATAAATATCATACTATCAGTCTTTTTCTCAGCATGGCATTAAAACGGGAGTTGTTTAAATAGCAAAGTTCAAAATTTTTATAAATTGAGGATAATAGAGCAACCTCAGATTTAGTTGGATTTAGACTATTATGACATTAAATTATGTATCAGAAAACTCTTAATTATATTTCAAATGCATACTTACATTCTTCAGTTAAAAACAAAATGTAATTTAAAGGCCTGAACTACCACATTCTACTTATGATCTACAAATTATACTGCACTGCTGTGTCCAAGTCCTTTTCTAAGAATCTCATCTCAAGTGTGGTTTTGTTTGTTTGCTGGAAAGCATATAAGAATTATTATTTGTCTGTGTGGTGGTAAGAGAACACTATTCTCCCTTATCTCTCTCACTATTGAAGCTGGCAGGCAGGAATATCATGGCTTTTAAAAGGAAAGGATAGATTATAATTTCCACTCAATTAATATGCAAAAGATGCTGTTCAGCCAGTGCAAATACTTTCTGTGGAACGTGTGTTTGTGCATTAGGTGGTAAGTGTTGGATCCCTGAAATAGTCCCTGAAATAGTTTGTTATTATAACTGAGAAAATGCAGAGGAAATGCTGTTCCTTATTTATGATACTTAGGTTCCTTCATCCTTAGTCCTTAGACAATTGACTTGATTGAAACTGCTTTGTATTAGCAACTATGTTAGATCATTCTTTGTAGGAAAAGGAATCAATTTTATAATTTACGTATCTGTGAGAATTCTAAGATGTCATCCTATGTGGTAACAGACTGTGTCTAAAGAATCAAAAAGATGAGCCTCTTCTGCTAGTGATAAAGTGATAAACAATGTGAGATGGAAATAAGGACTATGCTCAAATTCTAGAAGACTGACTGGTAGAATTCCAAGTTGGTGGTAATATTACCAAGGGATCCCAATACATTCTGATAATGCTCAGAATTTCTGTCTTGCCAGGCACTGAATGCATTTCCATTTCCATTGTATGATCTGTCATTGCAGTTAAAATAATATATTTAACATCTTTCTACTATACTATTTTGTGGTCCTAGCAAGGTTACAGTTTTTCATGCTACAGTAGTGTTAGTTCCATCTACTCTGAGAATGTCAGTGAAAATATTCTTAGAATATATCTTTCATACTTGGTAGCTTTCTGCTTCCTTTCCCCTTCTTTCTTTACTACCATAACTATTGACTATATTCCGTTATTCCCTGATGTTCTGGTTTTCCTTGACGTTGCGTATCAACTAAGTGCGATTTGAAACAACTTCTCTGACACAGAAGGATGTGATGTTGTTTTCTGAAGATTACATTAATGTAGATGGGAAACTAGCATTTTCCACTCCAATCCTTTGTGTGCCGCTTCTTTCCTGTGACACCTGCTTCTGCTGTCTTTCCTATCTTCTTACATGCAGATCAGTGTTCTTTCTGGACTCCTTTCTAATTAGAACCCCAGAACAAGTGAAGGCTAAGCACAGTTCCACTGCAAACATACTTCTTAGCCTTATCTGGATGATTTACACCTTCTTATAATGGTTATGTGCTTTTCATCACTTTGATAGGCTGAAGAGATGAATACTTCTCGGTTCACATAACTGTGCTAGCTGAAACTGAATGTCAGAAAAATAGAATCAGCTCTTCAAAGGCTAACTCAGCTACCAAGCTCCTCCACACTTTGACCATTCTGTCTATTCTGTCCATCTGAAACCTTATTCACTCCTCTCCTGTATTCAGGATGCAGGGCTCCAGACAGATTCCCTCTCTCCTCCGTCCTAAACCCGATGTGACCCATCAAGTCTTCCTTCGACTGGACAGGCCAACCTGATGAATGAACCAGCAAGGAGGGGGCCATGGGGTAAGCTGATTGTCCTCATTTAGGCATCTTTAGGCTCTTCTTCAGCTATGCTGTGTTCCCCAACATGTCTGTACTTTGTATAGCTTTGTAGCTGGCAGAGTGTTTCTCTGGGCGTGCTTCTTTTCCAAATGCTTTTTAACATTTCAATCGTGTTTTAGTTTACCCTTTTGTTGAAAATTCTTTTTAAGCTTCATGAACTTTCAGACAACTACAGAAGAGTTGTATGTACACACTGGAAAATAAGACTAATTTCCACAGCATCGCATCCTTGTAGAAATCTCTCTTCTTTTTTAGTCGTATGAATTGATCACAATTACGTAGCTATTTCAGGATATTTAAGTTAACATGACCGTGCCCAAAACAGCATAAAGTACTAGTGATGAAATACAGGTTAATATTTTTATATATGCAGCATGCCATTATGCTTCCTGATCAAAGAGAGTTTTACTTCACTCATTCTTAATTTATTACTTGTGTTGCTAGCAACATAATGTTGCCAAGGCGTCAATTATGTTTCATTTTATAAATCAAACTAATTAAGAACCAGATATAATTTGAGTGAAAAAGATCTGAGGTCAGTGTTGTACACCATATGTATGACAGTTCTTACAATGAGGAGATGGATTGGACAGCTGTGAATATTCCTGCTGTAGGAGTTTCATTATGCTTACATAGTGTAACATCCTTACCACACTTTTT
Organism: Chloroceryle aenea; assembly: GCA_013399075.1. Taxonomy (NCBI): domain Eukaryota; kingdom Metazoa; phylum Chordata; class Aves; order Coraciiformes; family Cerylidae; genus Chloroceryle; species Chloroceryle aenea. The sequence goes on from VWZY01002375.1 coordinate 173,828, forward strand.
ACAGTTTATTCCTTTAATTTCATAATAAACCTTAAGAAACGTGACCAAAGCTGCTATGACTTTAAAAGACTAAGTAAGGTATAAAAAGTTCTGAGAACAAAAGAGAGGAGGAAAATAATTGGGTCATCAAATTAGCATAATCAAATAAGTCTATTTTAGTAATAATATGGGACACAGATGAAAGAAATAACAGAGGTAAGAACAAATTGAATCTTTAATGTGACAAATGCAGGCACATAATGGAGAAAATAAACATTAAATCAGTGTTTCAAAACTTAACTATTTAGCAGGCAGAAAGGCAATGTTCTTAATGAGTACAAGACCTCAACTAAATGGTCTCAGGACAACAGTAAGATCCGCAGTATATCTTCTGGAATTTGTCTTCCAATGAAACATTGCTCCAATAGACATTTAATTTTCAAAGGTTCCCTAAGTTCTTTAAAGACATAACTTAATGAAAGCTAACAGCACCCATGATAATTATATTCTAGGACTTTAAATATATTATGTAGTAGTATTTATAATTGAATATAGAATGTTTGGAGATAAGTTTATAAGTTTTTAATTAACTATCTTCTGAAAATACATTAAGAAATTTCTGCTGAAGTACCACTTCTGGTTTCATGGGTGAACCTAATTTCTCCAGGTTTTCTGCAAGGAAGAATTAATGGACAATACACTGACTATACTTGATTTTTTGTAGTGTTTAAATCACTGAGTAGGAGGAACAATGCCCCAGAGCTGAAGGTTCTGGTAGAGCCTCTACCCTTCAACACCTCAGCATATTACCTGAGGTATATTACAGAGATATACTGCATTTTAAGAAGTCTCCCTCTTTTTTCACCTCATTGTTAGGTTTTGTTTTCAGTATTTGGATTTTCTCTCTAATACTTAATCAGTAATTATGGCACAAGACCATTTTCTTCCTTTTTTTTTTTCACTGTGCAAATTTATTTGTTGCTCTCATTATGGAATTTATTAAGTTCTAAATACAGGCTGATGAAGGGGAATAAGAATTAATTTATTAGTTACTCTAATTGTACTTCTGTCAGTTAATGAGAAACTAGATAGGAGTGCCATTTTAATGTTTCAGTTGTAGTGAAGATTAAAAGATCCTCAACACACTTCTACTAGAGGAAGAATCTAAACAGGCTAAAAATGAAAACAATATAAGCATGAATCATCATGCATTAGCTGTTAAATTTTCCTTTGATTAGTAAAAAAATCTTTTGTCATTGCAACAGATATAAAATATACAGACTGTTTGCACATGGTTCCTCCACTAAAGCAGAAAGTATTAATTTTTCAGACTTAGCCTAGAGGCTTGTCTGATAAACTATTACACAACTAACATTATAATGTGAATTAAAAAGACAAAGACAATGTTCCAATTTACATCTTGTTGTGAACCAGTTACACAAGTGGTATATATGAAAGAAGTAATTGTTATTCGAAACACAATTATTCTTTCCATGGGATGACTATTATTGATTATATGAACTCTAGATCTCTCTATTCTCCTGAACCTTTCTGGTGTGGTCACATTTATTCCATAGTCTTTCATTTCCTCCTTACTCCTTTCACATTTATTCCATAGTCTTTCATTTCCTCTTTACTCCTTTTAAGGAGGTGACTGTTCAAGAATGGATTGTATTTCTCTGGCAAGAACAAAAATAGCAGTGACAAACTGAAGGAAATATGAAATTTTTAATAATTTTGACCAGAGCTTCTCACATCAAACTTTAAAGAATAAGGGAGACAAAACTTTTATTTTGTTGATTGGGTTCTTTTTATACCACTCTACAGTATTTTCCTAGCAACTTCTGATTTTCTAATTAGTATGGGTGGCCTTGTTGTAAATTGAGTCATTTGGTTGGTTCTCATTTAATTCTATCTAGTTAGGATGTGTTCTATTTGGCAAGCATCCAGCAATTACTGATATATTTATGTAATTATTAGTATTTATATAATAAATACGCCTAGAAGGCAATCCATTCAGAGGCCAGAAAAGAGGTAGAGTACGTGATTTTACTGAATGCAAAGATCTTACATACTGAGTTAAATGCGGAAAAATAAATGAAACACATATGTTGACCTGTCTAGTCTGGGGAGAGTGTTTGCATATCCTAAAATGATAGGATGTGCATATTTGCTAATCAGTGCTGATTATAGAAGGAGTGAAGAAGGGGCTCTGCTTGAAGTGAGATAATAAGCCAGCTTGTTAGGGAGAGATAAATAGAAGAACTTCAAGAAAAGGACCAGATGTCTCCTTGATGGTGTTGAAGAGGGAGAGCTTGTGGGGTCCTTCGAAGGTAACAAGGACAGATGCACAGTCAGTTTCCAGTGAATCAGCTAAGCATTAGTTAGCTGTCTGCCCATATTAAGACAGCAACGTTAGATCACCCTAGCTTGGTCTAAACTAATTGCCAGTCAATTAAATAAACTTCACTTTTGCTATAGGCTAAGGGCATTCTTGAGCAGTAACTGTAACACTATAGTAATTTTTTTCCATACCTCTAATTTTATAGTAAGAGGTAAGTCAGGATTAAAGTCTTATTTGTGTAGTTTTGAGGAGGATCAATAATAGTCACTGAAAGTTGATGAAAGTATACTGCTTTATTCTATAGAATATTGGGCTTTAACATGAACACTTTTTTTCTTCTCTTTAATTATTAAAATGTAATAAATGACATGACAGTTTCACATTGCTTTCATAAAAACAAATAGAACATTTTTTTGTTTGCTTGTGTTTTGTTAGGCAACTTACAGTCTAACCTAAAACATCTAAGTTATAGGAAATACTAAGAAATAAGATAAAGATCTGTCATGTAGTCTTTTTGAGCTTGTCACTCCCTAACATTACTTAGCTCTGTCATGTCACTTTCTGTAACATTTGAAGCCATTATATATGACCCTTCTGCAAATTATACAGTGTCCATCCCAATAAAGATTAAGCCCTTGTGATCTAGCAGCACTTTATTTTTTATTTCAGAATAGTTCTGTATAGTCTGGTTACAGGTTTAGTCTATGATTTTGGACAAGTCATTTAATCACTGCGCCTGTTACTGTGCCACACATACACTGCAGTTGTTCTTTTAAAACATTCATATAATACATTTGACATTAATAGCACCTATTAGCATCTTCCTATGATTGGTAAAGACTGAGATGTTCAAGAGTGCAATACTGTGTCTCTGGGTTCTTCTGAAACTTCCAGTTAGAAAACTTCTAGAAGTTATTCTGCAGCTGACAGAAGGAAGTGGTAGAGCCCAGTCTAATGACAGCTGTAGCTAAAGCATCATTGTATGTTTGATACAATCTGGAATACTAAATATAGAGAAAGTTTAGACTCAATTCTCCACTACACATCTCCTTCTATAATATTTTCATCTATTCAACAACATTACAACACCTATTTGCACTATTTTCTATATTTAAATGAGAAACATTTTATAACAAATCAACTTTCTCTTTGTGCTTGTCTTTTGCTGACATGCAACATCAAAAGATGTATTTGCTAAAATCTTCATAAATTTCTAATGTAGTCTGTCTAGCAGAACCTCTTGCTTCAAAACTGTATAAAGAACTTCACTTTTTCTAGACTAAAATTGTATTTCCAAATTTTTTTTTTTTTTTTTTTTCTCTCAGTAAGGAAACGTATCTTCCTCAAAGCACGTGTGGTTTTTTTCTGCTTTCATTTTGACTATTTAAATTTTCTTTCATGATCATGGGTGGGTTTTTTGGTATCCTTCTTTGCCAGTAGAACTGCTTAATTTCTTGCAACACTTCTAATTGATTGTGCTTCACATTTTTATTGCCACTTGTGCCTCTACATTTGTACTTTGTCAGACTCTTTATCATGAATTAGAAGACAACAGGAAACAATTTCACTGTGATATGCAAGTTATTGTCTTAGCATAGATAGGCCTTATATACTTAAACCTTGAATGTTTTAAGATTGGTTTGAGGAGAATGAATAAGATGTCTTCAGGTTTGTTGCACATGTATTTCTCTCGTGACAAACAAATTGTTTACTATTTGCAGAATGTCCATCCCTGGAGATATTTAAAAGCTGCCAGGACATGTTCATGGGCTCTAGGTGGCTGTTCTTGAGCAGGAGGGTAGATCAGAGACCTCCATTAGTCCCTCCCAATCTCAACCATTCTGTGGTTCTATGAACTAATGCTATAGTTTGAAGATGTTTACCAATAGAAGCACTGAGTTTGTAATATCTCTACAGTAGTGAGGCAAAATTCCAGTGTTGGCATCTTTCACTGGCTTCTTTCCAAATGGTCTTACATAGTGTATATAGCAAAGTTAGGGTCTTGCAGTATGTTCCAGTCTTGAAATTTAAATGCATATGCATGTGTGTTCCTGTAGATCTGCTTTGATTTTCAGTTATCTGACTGTTTATGCTAATTTCTGGCTATGCCAGATTTTCTCTATGTAATGTTTACATTTTATACAGAAATGGTACCAGGACTATATGGAACATATAATTTCAAAACTTTACAATTTATTCCACTTTATAGACAGGTAATTGTTTTTTTTTTTTTCACTTACTGAAATTCTTTCTCCATATGGATTTTGCTGTTCCCTGCATTTCAAATGACCATTAATTTTCACCATAGGAAACATGTCCTCTTTGGAAGGTGAGCATGTAACAGGACGTGTATACTTTGGGTGTAAGACAGATGTATAAATTACTGCCATTAATAGCCTGATGATAACAAATTGTTATTGTTATATTTAATCTGCATATGAGAACATCTGCAAAAAGTCATTATCATGCTGCCTGTTTGCTCAGTGGCAATCTTATACCATAGCATTTCAGTCTTTCAAATAGCAAAAAGGTAATAAAACTCTTGATGATATTTACAAAAATTAATGATGGCACTCCTTTCAGTTCCTTCACAGGTATTGTTCTCACAGAAGTTAAAGGGAATTCTGCATATATAAGAATTGCAGGATCTGTCACTCTTTAAAATCAAAGCTAATTTTTTTTAAGTGGCACCAGCTCAAGAAAATGTTAAATCAAAATATTTTAAAATTTATTTTCTGACTTAAAATGCCTCAGCCCATGTAAGTCACATGTAACTTCTAGCACTCTTTAGTGGAGAGTACACATTCCAAATGTCTTCTCAAAGTAAATTATGTCAGAATTATAAACCCCTGAAAATTGGCATTTTGTAATGGAAGGGCTGACCAGAACTTTATTACACCAGTACAAACTGGCAGCATTCTATAAACAGTGGTTGTTTTTTTAAATAGTCTAGTGGTTGTTTTCTACCACTGTATTTCAAAATAAACATGGTATGTCCTGAATTTGGCTCTCTAAATCTTGTGACAACACTTCAATATGGTTGATATGTCTGAGTCCACATTAATTTTTAAATAATTATTATATAATTTACTGTCAAATTGTTTTAAATTATTACCATGTTTATGTTCCATACAGTATTGGAACAGAAAAGACAATCATTGTAGCATGTTAAGTTGCTTAGTGTGAAATTTACTTAAATGACAAGAACTCATGACATTTAAAACCCAAAATGTTTCTGTTTAAGTTTTATTTTTGTTACTATGGTATTCATAGTTTACATTCTAGAAAGAAAGATTCACTTCAAACACCTGTGATTGTCTTCATAGTTGTGAAGACTCTGAACTTTTCCAAACCCCAAAAGTAAGTCACTGAAGTAAGAATTGAAGAATGTGCATGAAGTGAGGAAGGTGAAGACCATAGGATGGAATTGTTGGAACTCTTCCATCACCTACCAAAAGTACTATAAATTTAATTGCGTCTCTTTGGGATAGCTTTACATATAAGAGTGCCCCAAGTCTGTGAATCTTATAGTGATCTAAGGAGCTTAGATACCTATCTTTCATTAGTTTCACCTCCAAGACTGTGCTTGTAAGCATGCATTCATACAAAGAACTAAAATAAGAATGCATTATCCTTAAAGAGAAATACAGATGGTGAAGCCTTGGGGTATTCTGGCTTTTTTATCTTTGCAGCATTTTGTTGGAATCTGGTAACATGGTAATGGAAAGTTCTTGGATCAAATGTGAAATATTGCCATTATTTTATCAAAGTGTTATAAAACACAGTATAACTTTCTGAAAGTTTTTGGTTAAAATAACAAGGTAATACAATTAACTAGAATATGTAGATTTCAAAAATGATCCATCAATCTATGCAAATTGCTCTGTTAATAATCTGTTTCTAATGCTAAGCACTTTTGACAGCCATTTCATCTCTCTTTCTAAATTAGAGCTTGACAACCTGCATTCATTCTTACACTTTACAGATGTAACATTCAATGCACATGCCATGTAGTGATGTGATCTGAATAAAGTAAAGCATGTCAAAGCAATGTGATTATTAGTAAACAAGCTTGTGTCTGGCTCCTTGAACACAGAAGAGAAAAATGAGAGGCAACAGCCAGTACTGTTTTAGCATATCTTTTATCTTTACTGGCTTGAATCTGCTCCGGATTATGGGAATGTCAATCATAACTGGCACCAGAGGATTCAGAAGAAATAAATGGGCACAACATAGGAAAAGGTGAGATTAAAATCAGATATGTTAGATACAGTTCAGACAAATGTGGTAACTATGTCACTTAAACAGCCCCAAAACCCAAAGTTTCCTGGTTTGACTTGTCATAATTATCTGTAAATTAAAAAGAGAGGGGTTCTATGTCCTAATTATTTCTCTACCCCATTAATAATAAAAATATTGTTTCAGACTCAATGTATGCTTCTACATCATTACATCATCAGCAGGGATTTTCTATCCTTCCTTCAATGGGTTAAAAAAATCAAGGTACAAAATATATGAGTTGCTGCTAGACTGCAAGTGACCATATACATATGTTTTATTATAATTCTGCTGGAATAAAGGTCAAATGAAAGTTTTAGAATACTTAAGAGACAATTATCTAAAGTTCAGAATTTTCCAAAGGAATAGAAATAGAAATTATACAGACTATTATCTAAAGTTCATATTTTTCAAACGAAAAAGGTAGAAGGAAGTGCTTATTCCCTCACTTTGCTTTTAATTTTTTCTGGTTTTTTTTTGTACTGTCAAGAAATTATTTATTACAAGTTCTGCATCACAGTAGCATTAACATGATTATTCCCCTTTCCAAGAAATTTTAACATATGAGAGTGATGTATTCTTATACATGATTAAATGTTATTTTGGTCATGATTAAAATTCCCAGCACCACTTTTTATTTCTGCAAAGGAATACATGACCTGGATATGTGTTGGGTTTTGTTTTTTTTTACTCATTAGTTGATTCAGCAGTTCAGTTCTGTCATAAGATGCAAATTCAGAACTGATCCCCTTTACTCAGATATTCCTTTAAAAAGTGTCACAGCCCAAGGCAGAAACAAAAAAAAACCAAACCACAGCCACCCACACACCCCCTCCCTTAAATAAACACAGGTGTATCTCTGCATTTTAATTGCATTTTTTTTGGAAGCAAGAATCTAGTGCTTCAAGCTTGTATTTAAGTGTAGTCTGAAACATACAAATGACTTTTTCAGCACAGGGCTTGTCTATGAGCAGTGTTCTTTTAGAAGGTGAACATTGAAGATTATGATGATTTTATAATTATGAGAATAAAGATCTATTTCAAAACAGTTGAGCTGACAGATATCAAATTTGGGACTATGAATAGTGAATTGTCGGGGCTGCATCCATTGGTCTTGTTTCTGCAGTGAGATACTACCCATCTAAATGTGTTTTGTTTGTAAACCTTTTCACAGAAAGTTATGTACTATTAAGAAAATATCCACAATAATAATAGTTAAGGTATGGATTATAGCTCATGGAGTGTATATGGAGACTTTTTGAGAGATCTCTGTCTTTGGACAATTATATTATTTCCCAATCTCTAAAATGGGCATTTTTAATCTTCCCCATATTCCACTGTTGTTAGGCTGGAATTTTTAATATGAACAAAAATGCCAATATTACTACAGATCTTTTGAAAATCTGTTTAACATTGTAATGTCTCCAGTACTGAACAGTAAGTCCTACGGACAGCATGTACATAGGTTATGTACGTACATAGGTTATGCAGAGATGAAATGCTATCTTAGCATTGTCCTTCTGCCAAAGGACTCTGTATTAGAGAATCTGTTCTAAACTAAAATGTGTCTACAAAAATTAGCACTAGTAAACATGAAGAAACATCTATTTCTGTCATTCTAGTGCTTTCAGCTCTGTATTTTCCACTTAACATTATTTCTTCACATAAGTAATATATCCAGCATAGATAACAATTTCTATAATACCATTAATGATTTGATCTTTCTCAGAACATTACAAAAGGAAAAGACAGAAAAAGAGCTATGTACATATAAGGTTGCACAGCAGGGGAATCCACTGATCTCAATATATTAAAGAGACCATGAGTGAATTAAGGAATTGCAATAGGGTGTGTAGAGAAAATGACATTGTGATGTAAATGGACTGCTTCTGTTTATTACTTTTTTTTTTCTGTCATTTTATTGTCTGACTTAAAATTGCAACATGCATTCTTGCACAAAGTGGAAGATGAAAGTTGACTCCTGCCTGCTGAATTCACAAACAGATTGATGTCAGTGCCATTAAAGTCACTCATGTCCAGCAAATATAAAATTAGCTTTGTATTAAAATTATTGCATGCTCTTTTTTCTCAAAATTTCATCCAAGAACCTCCAAAGAGATCAGAGGTTCAAGAATAGTTGGGAATCTTCAGGAAGCACATGGCCCTGTGGTAAGCATGTCCTTGCTTATGCTTATTTCAACTACTTTTGTCTAGGAAATCTTTTAAAGACCTTCTGCGTTGTCACTCTTTCTTACAGCTGTGAAGGAGATATTCCCATTACAGTTCCTTTCATGGTTGTTTCACAAATCTGCTTGTAAACTTCAGAAAATGAATCATCCAGTGTTCTAAGTGACTAATTTGGATTTATGTTTAAAAAATGGTGAAAGTAGCTCCAGATCTAAATTATCATAGAAATGTCTGGGTTGGATGGGACCTCTAGAGGTCATCTAGTCCAACCTCCCAGCTGAGAGCAGGGCCATCTTTAACTAGAGCAGTTTGCTCAGAGAGTCATCAAGCCTCACCTTGAATGTCTCCAGGGATGGAGTCTCAACTACCTCCCTGGGCAACTTGTTCCAGTGTTCTACCACCCTAATGGCAAAGAACTTCTTCCTTACATCCAATCTAAATCCACTCTTTCCTAATTTAAAACCATTACCCCTCATCCTTTTACTCCAGACCTTTGTAAACGGGCCCTCTCCAGTCTCTTTGTAAATTCCTTTCAGGTACTGGAAGGTGGCTGTTAGGTCTCCTCTGAGCCTTCTCTTCTCAAGGCTAAACAATCCCAGCTTCCTCAGCCTGTCCTTGTAGGAAAGGTGTTCCAGACCCTGATGCTGATGGTGCATTCAATCCCACTGTCTATGTCATTGATAAAAATGTTAAATGATACAGGTACCAGTACAGACACCTGAGGGACATCACTTGTCATTGATCTCCATGTGGACTTTGAGCCATTGACCACTACAGCCTGGATGTGCTCATACAGGCAATTTCTTATCCATTGGACAGTCCACCCACCAAATCTTTATCCCTCCAACTTGGTAAGTAGAATGTTGTGGGGGACCGTGTCAAAGGCCTTGCAGAAGTCCAGATAGATCACATCCATAGGTCATCCCTTGTCCACTGATGCAGTCACTAAATTGTAGTTATGTATTACTGGAGCTGTTACTCTGACCTTACAGTGATGCAAAAATTTTTGACAAGTTAAGACAATGATGAAGATCACTTATCCTTATCGCTTATTCCTTAAGCCTACAGGACAGAATGTAGCTCCTAGGCCATCCATGTAGTTTGCATATCATCAATGAAGTGTCATTGAATAGCATTCTGGCATTTCACTGAAAATCCCTTCTCTTTCATGAAGGGTACAGCATCCAGGGAGTCTTATTTTGATAGAGAATGTCAAAGGATCACCTGAATACACCTCAGTAACTGGAGGTAAAGACTTACTGTCCCTCTTTGTCACAGGTTACCTCAGAGCTTTATTAAGAGAGAGGTGTTGTTCTTTCCTGCATGTAATTTTCCTTGTTTTGCTAAAAGTAACATGAATAAATAAATAACCTGAACAGTGCTATAATGAAGGATCAGTGGGTTAATTGGAAAGATGAGTGGAAAGCTCTCCTGCTGAGCACCTGCTGACAAGCTAATTCATGCAGCAGTGCTGGAGGTTGTTCCTGGAGATTTCCACCGTTTTGTCAGCTATGGGTAAGAGGAACATCCACAGAGAGGAGAGAGCAAATCAGATAAATTGAGTTTATTGCTAATCAGCTGCTAGGTTTTACTTTCAGGTTCTAGGAACAAACTAATATGTCAATTAGAGAGTCATTGTTCTTACTTGAGCCACATCTCTAGAAACACCAAGTTTTATTTATTTTAGGACATAGCAAAGGTTAAGGAATTCATTGCTAAACAGCATGCCCAAGTCAAAATTTAGTATTTTCCATCCACTAGCAAAACAATTTGATAATCTAATTTTGCTTTTCCTATAGACTACTTCTGATTGTCAGTTTCTTCCCAGGTACAACAAATTCGACTTTAGTCTGAGAGCAATTTTTTACAAAAAAAAAAAGTTAAAAAAGGAAAGTTTATTCTCTTCTCTCCTTCTCTTGCATCTTTTCTTACAAAGTACTAACTATTCATCCTTGACAACTACTTTCACACTTAAATAGCTCAGCTAATGTCCCAGATATCTTGGTTATCTTATACTTTATGTCGAGTCTTTTGAACTTGAATTGCTAACTAATAAGTAACAGGTAGTTACTTATTTTCATTCTCTGCTTTTGGCTTACTAGAATTTTCTGAGACAGGTAGAGCATCAGTGAATGTGTCAGGAAGATGGAAGGGATCTGAAGCTGTCACCAACAAGAGGAGCTTCTTTTTTTTGTTTCTTCCTTAAGCAGGTGCTTTACCTCTTTTGCATATCTGTAAAGGGCGGGGATGCTAAGGCTCAGCATAGCAAATCTTTCTCCAGCTTTGACAGAGAAGGATTGTACCATGTTTATAGGGCAGTACAGGCTGCCTCAGCACAAGAAGTACTGTGTAAGATAACTATAGAATTACTTAGATTTCTGAATAATGTAACACTTTTGAGTGGGATTTCTCTCAAAACCAGAAAAAGCTACAAACGAAGCCCCACAGTGTTTTTCTCCTTTGAAAGGTTAAAGAAAAAGGATTAGGAATGCAACTTACACTGAGATATTTTTAGTTTTGCAGGAGAAAGTGAAATGGACAGTTACATTTATTTTTCAGTGTTTGAAAACAGGGGCAGGAGGAGGGGATGTGGAGGAGGAGAAGAATGCTATCAGGTAAAAAAATTACCCTTTACACATTACAATAGTTGTGGTACTCTTACTTTAGTAAAGCTATACACATTGATATTCAGAAAAACTTAGCTACAATATTATTTTACTAACATAACATTTCCCTTTGTTCCTTTCAGTTCAGCTAGAGAACAAGTATGACAGTGGAAATAGTTTAACGTGCACACGTGTTTAAATTTCTGACACATTTTAGCCAAGAAGTAGTAGTGCAGTTTTCGGTTAATTCTAAATATCTGCTAATTGTTGACCTAAAATGTACTTGACTTTTCTACTTCATCATAGTGGTACATATAATGCTGGGTATCATCAGTGAGTTTGGTCCTGTCTGAGTTGTCAGAATTCTTAAGAGCTTATACCTGAGATTTATCTTCAGTAAATACATATGCTTCCTTTAATTTTTAAATGGGCATAAGGAATAACTAGACTATTTAGCTCCAGAGTGCTATCAATTTCGATGTACTGTTTCTAACTTGAACAGATGAAAACTCAGGATTTGTGGAAAGGAAAATTGTTAGGAATACTTTTTGTTCTGCAAAGATACTGTGAACATATTTTACTGCTTTATGAAGTAGTTGAGTTTTATGTTGATCTTCATGTTGTGTACTCTAAATGCTAAGAAAAATGATGAAATGATTACATAACCTGCAATATAAATTATAGTAAGAACCTAAGCAGGACCGGTAGGTGTAATAGGTGATTCCACCATGGAAGGGATATAGTAAGACTTCAAAATCAAAGACCTGAACTTCAGAAGGAGACTACCTGAAGGTCAATTTCTTAGTTACTGAATGGGAAAACAAGACTGTTTTATTCTCATGCATGAGACAATTACCCCATGTACTTAACTCCTATAGTTAAGCCATTACTACCATAAAACAAAAGATGAAGAAAGATTATTCAGTATTTATCTACTGATTGGTATCTTCATATAGGTTTAGGACATGATAAAGTATAGAAATGTTTTATTCTGTAATCATTATATCCTGTAACTACCTTTCATAGAATCATAGAATCATANATACCTTTATTCCTTATTAATATGCCTCCTTACTAAGAAGAACTTCAAGAATAAAAATTTAAATATATTTATTTTTTGGATGTGAAAAAAGTCTTTACATTATTGGCTTCATGAATGTTTTCCCTTTGCTCCTTCTATGCATCTTCTTGTCTTTTGAACATCATAGACTGCCAGATATTTCAAGCATCAAGTGTCTTTTATGTTGGGGCAGTGATACATGGTGCACAAATATGGGCTGTCAGAAATGTTCCTGGTGATCACAGTTAGTATGAATTAAAAGTTTCTAAACTATCTGATGTTTTCAACTGAGTGTCTGACCAGTACCAAGATTAAAGTAGATACAAAGCTTTCTTAAGTCACTGTATGTATATGTATACATGTGTTGTCATGCACTTCAGGTAACTTTTTTCGATTAAACTCAAGAATCAGGTCTTTTTTTGTATCCAACATATGAATACTCCCTGTCTTTCAAACTTTCTCTTCCTTATGCTTGCCAAACAACTCTCAGTATTTTCTTCCCTTCCATGGAATGGCATTTAGTGATTGCATGGTCCCATTTTATATCATAAAATACCAGTAAGTTTACTCTTTTCCTGATACTTCTGGAAAATTACCTTTGGTAGCACAGGGAAGGAGAGTCTTTCTCCCAAATATGATGTGCAGCTTTACTTCTAAGTTGTCATTGGATTCCTCACTAACACACATTATTCCTATTCTGTGTGCCTGTCAGAATCTTTTTAATAATTTGTATGTATTTCATTAGTATGTAAATAAATCAGTGTTTTGCATATTTGACATGCTCACTAATCACTTTTACTGCAGCATTCTGACACATGCAAGATAACTCATATTTGACAGTATGTTGTTAAATGCCTAGAATCTATAATTCTTACGATAGACAACAGAATCCATATGATTACCCTAAGTAAAATAAAATAATTTCTTAATTTATTGCAGTGATCAGTTACACTTAATTGTATTTAAAGTATCACATCTACAGGGAAGTATTCAATAAATTGCAATGTAATCATTTTCATGGTGAACTGAGAACTGAGTAACTATGAGAGGTTTAACTCTGTATGCAAAAAGGGAAAGAGGACAAGAAAAAGCATGTATATTTCACAAGTTAAATGTTTAGCATTACATACAAAGGAAATGTCTGTATTTACCTTTAAATGGACTGAGTCCTAATACTGGCACACACACATTCATTGTTGTGTTTAAGGCTAAACTTAGATGGTTAAACAGGCCTCTGTTGGCGTCATCTAAGAAGTTCAACTTAGCACCTTACTGAAATGGTGTTAAGCCATTGTGAAAAGGAAAAAAGTTACAACTGTATTTGTGCAAATACCTCATCTCCTCATCTCTGCTTTTGTACTACCTGTATTCTTCTGACCAGAGATGATAAGAAGTATCTTTATGTGTGGGTAGGATGCCATGTAGTCAGCATGTCTCTATGTGTTTCAAAAATTAAGTATCTGCATATGTAGGCAGACTGCCCTAGACTCATTTCCTCTGACTGCCTTCATAGGAGACACATTCTGATTTGGTTTGTTCCATTTTCATTATTGAGGCCCAATAAAAGTTTAGATTGCCAAAAACTGGGCCTACAGCTTTTAGTACATTCAGCTTTTCCTTTGTTTGCCTTTATATCGCTCATTATTAAAAACCAAAAATCTCTTGCAGCAAGCAAAAATATATTGCAATATCTGCTTTTAATGCATGGAACATTTGTTTTAGTTAATGAATGTGCTTTATTATTTGGGTTTCTTTAACATTTCATTTCTCTCTTTTTTGTACTGGTGGAATTTTTCTGACTGTGTGGTTAAAAAACAGTGATAAACCATGATGGGAAGACATCTATAATGATGTATTCAGAGAAGAAAGTTAGGGGCTGCCATTTTGATCATACCACATGATACAAGAAAATGTGTATGTTGCATTCATTTATTTGGGGCATGGGCAGCCAGACAGAAAGCTGAAGGATTGCTGTGTCACATGCTGACAGTATAATGAGTATAATAAAGGGCATACATTTTGGTACAGACGTTTTCTGAACACATTAAGAAAAAGCTGTGGTTTTAACAGTTACTCTATTTAGTGAAACAATGCAAATTTTTCCTTTTCCAGATAATACCCTCAGCATATTGGCAAAGCATAGTGGATTCAGCCGTCAGAAGCAAGAAGTATATTTACTGCCAATCATAATAAGTGATAGTGGGAATCCTCCCATGAGCAGCACTAGCACTCTCACTATTAGAGTCTGTGGTTGCAGCAGTGATGGTATTGTCCAGTCCTGTAATGTTGAAGCATATGTACTTCCTATTGGACTCAGTATGGGAGCCCTAATTGCAATATTAGCATGCATCATTTTGCTGCTAGGTATGTATTCGTTTCATATCCTGGTGTTCAAAATTTTTCTAATTCCTGGTGGCTGGCTGTAAGTAAGCAAAGAAGTCACATAGAAGGACATAAAATCTAATACAATGTAATGTGCAGCACTACTGAGAGACCTGTCAGGACTGCGTCTCTGCTGTCCTAAGAGCTGAACAAAAACATATAAAGCGAAGTCCCAATCTGAAGTGTTCTTACACACAAGTTACATAATAAGCAGCTATGGAATGTGGAAACAAAAACCAAATTATCTATGTTAAGCAACAAGGTGAACACAGTATATACTGTACATGATGGAAAATTAAGTTGTTGTTATATCCTAAGATTTGTTTGAGTTTACTCGGGATTGTAATGGTACAAGAGACATTACAGTTTCACAAGATAAGAAGCACTCTATACTGTAATAAAACAGGAAAAACATATATGACAAACGAGGGAGAGAATAGTGAAACGATGTATATAAGCTCTTTCTTTCTCCCTCACTATTTCATTCTCTTTTCTGTTATACAGTATGTCTGTTACAACACGCAAAAAAAAAAAAGTCACCAATTGCCTTCTGTCATCAGGCCTTTGTTTTCAGAAAAACACTCTAATTTTGGAAAACTCAATCATAACATAGCTCATTACAGGCTATGTTCAGTGAATGATGATAGCATAACTTCACCCAGGTTTGTAACTTTTTCAAAGGGAAAAGTTGTCTAAATTCAAGGCTCAAAAATGGAAGTATGCAAAATCTTATTGCTTATGTAAAATTGTGCTTCAGATGTAAATATGATAATAGAAAGCTAGTGGATGAACCAAAGCTTCTGTTCAGATTTTCATCACTTGAATAGGGTTGAAGTTATAGGTCCTTCTGCTTTTCAGTACCCTTATTACTCTAACTTTCACAAAAAGCAGCCTATCACCTTCCACAACTGTGCTTAACACTTGGTGCTTTGACTGGAAATTTTTCATCTAATCAGTCTGTGATGCTTTCTTTGCAGTCATTGTGGTGCTGTTTGTAACGCTAAGGCGACATAAGAATGAGCCTCTAATTATCAAAGACGATGAAGACGTGAGGGAAAATATTATTCGCTATGATGATGAAGGAGGTGGAGAAGAAGATACAGAAGCTTTTGACATTGCAACTTTGCAAAATCCAGATGGAATTAATGGATTCTTGCCTCGTAAGGATATTAAGCCTGATCTGCAGTTTATGCCCAGACAGGGTCTTGCACCTGTTCCTAATGGTGTTGATGTTGATGAATTTATTAATGTAAGGCTTCATGAAGCTGATAATGATCCCACGGCTCCACCATATGACTCCATACAGATTTATGGCTATGAAGGAAGAGGGTCAGCAGCTGGTTCCCTTAGCTCATTGGAGTCCACTACATCAGACTCAGATCAGAATTTTGACTACCTCAGTGAATGGGGTCCTCGCTTTAAAAGACTTGGAGAACTTTACTCAGTGGGAGAAAGTGACAAAGAAACTTGACAGTGGATGAGAAACTTTTTCACTGTTGACTTAATGAATAAGTAATATTCTAGGGCCACTGCTGTTAGTTAAAACTAATGTGGCTTTTTGTTTTAGAGGCAAGTTTAGCGCCAGTCATCTATAAAATCAACTACATTGTAATGTTGAACCAAAAATAAAAAGTATATGTTAGGAGGTTAAGTCTTGTGGAGTGTGAAGTAAAGTATGTGGAGTGTCTAGAAGTCTTTTGATATTCACTTGACCACTCTGAAGATGGAGATTTGGATCTTTGATTATCTTCAGTGTATTTAACAAAAAGAAATTGGTGCTTTCTTAGGAAATGGACTTGCAAGGATTTTACTGTTGAACAGTAACTCCTGCTAGTACATGTAAAGCGAATCATTTGTTTCTGCATTGTCAACAAAGATTCTGCCACAGAAATGTTAAAAGCAATATCTTGGTCTTCTTAGCAATGCTGAATAGAAATAGCATTGTAAATTCCTACTAGCTTCTACTGTGCAGTGACCATACATTGTACATACAGTAATTGTTGGCCACCTAACCACAGACTGAATATCATCTTTAAATATTGTGTCAAGCCTTAAAATATTCACATGTTCTTAATCCATTCCAGTGCTGGGTAATAAATCCTACTAAAGTGCAGAGATACAGACACAGGGCTAGAAAACATTATTTTACAAAAGGATCTTTTTCTAGAAGGATTAATCCTGTGCTTCGTCTTCTGAAAGGAAAGAAAAAACTGTGAAAGGGGATGGACTTAGATACACAAAAGAATTGCTGATTTTATTGATAAAGATCAAATTTATTTGTTTAATCTTTGAAATAAATATTTTACTGTTGTCCATTATGGCTTTTATTTAAGACTGATAGAGTAAGATTATGAAGAACACAAAATTATATCTGTCAAATCGTTTTTCTATATATAATGAATGTTTAATACATGTACATTTTGAAAAGAAAAATGACAATTGTTTCAGATTAAAGCAGTAACCTATCTATTTGCAGTAGCTGAATTTTAAGAGAATACTGGCAGGAATAAAACTTTCCCAGAGAAAACTTTTGACAGTTTTATATCTTCATAAATCTAGTACCTGGTGTTTTTAATACAAGCACAAACAGCTGGAAGTAAACTGGTTCATGTGAATATTTAAAATATAGACTTTTAGAAATCCACACAATACACAGTACAGTAAAAAACATGCTTATAGTTCTCCACTGTATTAGAGCAGGAACCAGTGTGTACATAATTTTACTGCTTATGTTATTAGCATTTCTTTTCTATAATATTCATAGTGATGCACCAGGGCTCTTGCACACAGAGAAAGAACAACACTAGAAACTGCAAGCATACTCAATTTGTAATGCAAACTTGCCATTTAGAAGTAGCAATTGTATAATAAAAGTACGTATTACAAGCAAATCATTTTAATTTTCTACTTTGTTTTGAAGCTATATTATTGTTTGATTATTTACTCTGTGTATTGTATTCAGAGAAACTCCTGTATTGTTTCCTACTTTGTGAAATATATTTTTATAAATATTTTTCTTGTTATTGCTTTTCTTTCAGTTTTACCTGTACACTGCAGAAAGGACTCTGACTGAATAACTTCATAGTTTGGTGAGGAATGTAGTTCCTTCAAAAAAATTCATTTCCCAGTTGAATACAGTAAAAATAAAAAAGGATAATGTTTGAAGCAAATTTTGACAGTGTTTGCAGAATTACATATGCAGCAGACTGACCACAGGAGTTATGTGTGTCTAATTCACTGTGCCATGCTGAAAAGTAACCTCATATTTTTTGCGTTGAAATATTGCTAGTAAAAATAATCTCCTCTACTTAGTAATGTTTGTTCTGCAAACGAAAATGGCTTAATGCATCACCCCCAGTTTTGCCTGTATTTCAAAATGGAAACGTTTAGTTCTCTTTAGCTGTGGCATGGCTGAGTTTAGACCAGCCTTTAATGGCTGTAGTTTGCAGACGACTAATACACTAACACCACTTAAATTAATGGGGTACTTAATTTCAAGAAAATCCTTATAATACATATATGTATTATACTATAAATATTATTATACTATTAAGTTACATTGCATTAAAAAAATACTTCTGAATAGCTTTATCTAGCAATTCTGGTAATACTATAAATTAAACAGTGAAGTAATCTAAAGACAGAAAAGATGCAATCATCAAGATTTCAAAGAAATCAAAGATATTTATGTAGCAGACTGTAATAACAGACAAACACATTCTGACTAATCACTTGGACCAAGTGCTAAGGTGTCCTGAATTGCCATGCCAAAGCTAACGGTAGTGGAAATGAAAAAGTGTGATTCGAAACTTAGGCACATTTCTAGCCTACGTCCCAATCCTGGAACAAAGGAAGGTGCTGTGAGATATGGATTACATTTTATCTATAGTCACAGAAGCACTTAGGGCAAGTAGCTCTGACTATGAGTTATAGTATGTACTGGGGAGTTTTGCAAAGCTGTTTTGTAGAAAAACTCACAAATGGATAACCTTCTGATTGCCTTTTTGATTGAAAGTTCCATCTGAGACCACAACAGTGCATTCAGTAATAAGATTTCCACAAAAAAAAATCCCATCACTGGCACTGTAGGAGAGGCAAAGCCTGACAGAAGTCTCATCATTGTCAGTCAAAAAGAGATGGTAGCTACTACTGGTGTATATAGCTCTAAATTGTGCTTTTATAGAGGTTTTAAACATGAAAATCTACAATGCAAAGGGGAGAAAAAACATAATTAATTTTGTGATCTATGAATAGCAATGTGGTATTTCTTGAAGTCAGTGCTACCTCACCAAAGGGAAATTATTCATTCTGCAAACTAATTCCATGTAAATTGAATATAAAATGTATACCAATACATGCTAGAGGGTTAAATGCTGATCATTGAGTTTTCTAGTACTTGCTTTTTTTTGACAATGAAATTAGTTCAGTATAAAATTGTTTTGGATAACAGTTGTATTTAGGGGTATTAGAATCATATCGTTCTAGTTTTCACATATAGATTTAGACATATTAGCAACATTCTTTTTAAGCATGTAAAATGATAATTCATCTTTTTTCAATAACATTTAATTAGCAGTTGACTCATTGTAAGTGACAAGGGAAATACATTAAATTAGAACTATTAATACTGATAAATTTGAGAATTAAATTATCAAGATATTTTACAAATGTCACCACCTTAGAGTTCCATTGATTCTGTCTTACCTTCACCTAGCTATGTCATTTGTCAGAACTGCTAAAGTAAATTATTCCACACATAAAAACTGCCCTGGACATTGTCCACATACAAAATTAAAGCTCCATCATTTCAATATTTAAGTACTGTGAAGAAAATGTTTGTACAAGTTTACTAATTATAACTCAGATTACTAAAGATTTTCAACATGTTCTGTCCTTTACAGTAACTGAAAGCATATGCTATTTATGTGCTGTGACCTTGAAATCAAATCATGGAAAGTTCATTTAGACAAAATAAATTTTTCACCCAGTATCATTTATACCTTTTTGTGTATGATGAATTCAAAACTACTTTTAAATGTACAGGAGAGAAAATGGTTGAAGATTTTCATTTAAATCAGCAGTTGCTGATCACAGGAGAAACATTTAACACTATGACAACTCCAAATACCATCAACCCTGTCACAGCACAGCAGTAACCATTCTCAATCTGGAGAACAGACAGAATGTCTGCAAAACAGTATGTTTGAAATAACTTTATTTGTGCAGCTCTGCTAGAGATGGATCTGCTGATTTTAATATACAGAGAAAAATAAATTAACTATACTATATTCATGAAGTTGCGTGTACCTGTGTATGTGTGTAGCAAATTTTTAATGGCCTCCTTCATCTTTGAATTCTAGAAATGGATAAACAAGCTTAGAAAGCCTCTCCAACATCTGTCCAGCTGTAGGAAATCTTGGCAGGTAATTTGGTTTTATATCTGATTTTCTTGGGATATAAGTTCAATTTAAATTAGCTATTTAACCGTTTCTCTCCATTTCCCTGCTCCTCTCTCTGCTAGTTCACCTATCCTGAACTATAATAATGTGAACATAATATTAGGAAGTAAGTTCATTCAGACCACATAGCTCTTTTTCAGCTGTTGTGTTCAGTGACTGGAAACAAGTAAGCCAGGATAGTTAAGTTCATCAAGGTCTCTTCCTTCTCTCTTATTATCATCCTATTTGTGTTTTAAAAACAAAGCAAACCAAAACCACAACAAACTCTATACAAGTGGATTACTTTTCAGAGGTAGTCAAGAGGACTGTATTGTTACTTGAAATAGTTAAAGTGCTACCTACATTAAAAAAAAAATTAAAAGCGTGACTAGAAGCAATACAAAAACCTATCATAGGAAGATGTACAGTGAACAGCCTGGATTACTTAACCAAAGTACTGTTGCAGTATTTTAACTTATGCTGAAAAATCTAAAGCCATTGATGGTGCTTTTTAGTTAATATGAAGAATGTTCAGTAGCAACACACATTCACAAGTATTTCTGACCAAGAAAAGTGAAAAGAGGTTACTCAAAAAATTGTTTTTCAGATTTTTGAAGTTTTTAACAATGTCAGAATGTCCTAGTAAATTAAAGCATAGTAAAAGGGGAAAAAAAGTCACAGTATTCACCATTATTAGGATTTGGTTTTGGAAAGTAGGAGGTGTCATTTAGCAGCAGATATTATTGACAGAGCAAACAGTGGAAGCTTTCTATGGTCTTATTGTTCAGATAAGTTGGACTTGTATTATTTCTACATTTGTACACTATTTGTGCAAGATAATATTCTGGCTTTGCAGAAAGTGGAAAACAATTTAACTTGCTGTATAATTCACTCTGATGGGTTTTGTAATCACACTGCAAAATGAGGCTAGCTGCTGTATTAAACAATACTCATACTGATACTGGCTTATGTGCTGCAGAACTAGTCCCTCTTCAAATAATGTCAAAGTATTCTAAATGAGAAAATATAAAAGCCCCAACAATGCTTTTTGTGCAACTGCTACTAAGACATCTTCCAAAATGGCTAATAAAAGCAAGCTGAAGCACAGTTTATGGCAGAGTCTTGTAAATGTGCTCATTAGCATTGCAACACAATTATGCCTTCTATTTTTCACCTCATACACCCCTCTTTCCCCCACCCCACAAAAATTAAAGCAGTGAAATTAACAAAATTAAAATTTCATCTTTCTCTTTAGAGAGGATATGTAATAATTTTTAAAATATCCTTTTTTTCTCCCTCCACTATTTCAGATGCTTACTTGAATGAAGTCTGTGTGATGATGACAGACAGATAGAAAGGATGAGTAGAATTTACCTGTTTGATTACATGAATGGATAAGGCATTTATGTATGAGGCCACTCGTACCCTCTCATCAAAGTCTAATCAAAATAAATCTATCGTAGATGTTCCTCTAGGGAGTTCTCATCACACCACATATATCCAGGGAAGGATTGGCCTCCGTGTATACAAAATAGAACTGTTCTTTTTCTGTGCACTCCCAACTACCAACTTGAAGTCCAATACTAACATCTCAATCGATCTCATCAAATGAACACAAACCAGCTATTCAGCGGTAGAGACTTATATACAGACTCAGTACATGGTTCTTAGGAAAACATAGTTGTTTTTTTCCTTTACTGATGTAGAAAGGCTCTCATTTGTGAAGTTTGGATTAAACACTCAGTAAGACAGAAGGCAGGTAGCATAGATAACTGCCAGTAAAAGGATGGATGATTCTGGAATGGGCCCTCATTTTGTATCTTTACCCGAGTCTTTGTGTTGTTTAAGTCTAGTCTTGATTTTTTCACTTTCAAAATATTTTATTTAACAGAAAAAATGTCCATTCCCTGCTCTTCATAACAGCTTTGGTTTTGAATTGTAAAACAGGTCTTATGTTTGGAAGTGTGTGTGCGTCTTTTTGTCATGTTTTTCTTTGTTAATGGAACTTT
Organism: Chloroceryle aenea; assembly: GCA_013399075.1. NCBI lineage: Eukaryota > Metazoa > Chordata > Aves > Coraciiformes > Cerylidae > Chloroceryle > Chloroceryle aenea. The sequence goes on from VWZY01002375.1 coordinate 196,111, forward strand.
GACTGATGGCAACATTGATGCAACTTTGGCATTCAGCCAAATTTCACAAGCTGGCAGTTCTAACAATTAATATGAAAATAAAACCAGCATTTTTTTAAACTTAAATATGATTTATATAAATGGAAGTAATGCAAAACCAGATGAATCACCTTTAGAGTGGACTCTAACAAGCCCACATTTCACATAATCACTTTTGGACTCGTTTTCAAATACACTGGTGTACCTGTATTCACATACAGTTGGTATGCAAGGGAATACTTCAGTCTCTTCAGACATTGTTGAGGATTTCCCATATTTTTTCCAAAAAGTATGCCATGACTAAACCTATGGACAAGGAAAGACTAGGTTTTTGTACTCAAAACCACATGCACAAGTAGAATCCAGAGCTGAATTCAATGTCCTGATTCTTTGTCTCAGCTGTGAGATATAGGCAAGTGGACAGCTGATTAGAGGTAAGTAACATTATATCAGCAATACATATGACCTCCTTGCTTCACAAAACAAAGCAGTCTTGTTGCAACTACTAAGCACATGGTTATTTTGTAGGTTACCTTATTCAGGGTAGTATCTCAACCTCCTGCCAGGTATGTTCCATGGTAAAGTGGTGAAGGTGGCCAATTGCCTGTCATCTACAGAGGGGTAGATGTAGCTTTATAGTATTTGTATTAAGACTGCTTTTACAGTCTTCCAGTCACCACTGGCTTCCTTTCAATTTCTGCATTTTCAGGTCTTAACTGTTTTAAGATGTAGCAACCCAGTATAACCTGTTATACCAACTAAAGGCAGGGTATGAGGCAAAATGTCATTGCAATACAGAGCAGGAGATACAATTAATCCTTGCAGAAAAAGGTCAACTATGAATCATCAAATGCTGTAGGTTTTTAATGGATATTTTCCAACTCTCTTATTTCACAAGAAACAGCAGCCATTTATTTTAATGTATATAATATTTCTTCCTTAAGTAAAAAGAACAGTTGATCATAAAAGGGCTTTACTTACACTGTCACAATGTCTGCTGGTTTTATTTTATCATTTAAAACAAGAAAAGGAAAATTTGAGCCCATGATTGTATAGATGTAGACTCATATCTGAGATTACATTAGTCTCCTCTTTCTGTCCCATTCCTAATGAATGCTTTTGGCTCGTTTAATTAATTAATTAATTACATCTAGCATTGTATCTGGTCTTGTTGATGCGGCAGTGTTTTTGAGAGCTTTTTGACTTACACTCTAGTAAGAATCCATTCCTTTCAGCCAATGTGCTAATATCAAACAGGAAAGAAAACTATTATCTTACAAATCTGTGGCTACCTTAATAACTGCTTTTCAAGCTTTTCCACAGTTCCTGCATTTTACCACTTAAATATGCATTAAAAAATTAGATGAGTGGGGGTTTTTAGGAAACCCTAATGTCACAGGAACAGAATCTATTAATTTTGAGGATTTACTTCCCCTTATGTTTTCATGATGGTCAAATGAGCACATAATGTTGTGAAGAGTTGTTATAACAAAACAAATTCTAGCTGAGAATAGAAAGAAAAAAGAAAGACATTTAAAATAAAATTAAAACCAAAACAAAACAAAACAAAAACCAAACAAAAAAAAACCAACACAACAGCAAAACATCGAACAACACAGATATCTTTTAATAAATTTTCAAAGTTATTCAGTCGAGTTTTAATTTTCATTTCCCACCAATAGATTCTAATAATCCAAAAGGTACTTGCCCGGAAATCAGTGTCTGCTTGCTAGCTTTGTATGACAAAGCAGACTGCGTTTAGCCCCACAAAATGCCACACCAAATGTTTACATTGTGGAGCAGAGTACATGGATAAAATAATTGTTCCTCACTCAGGAGATGATATAATGAGAGTTCAGGAAGATTTTTTGTCAAAAAGTTACATTTTATATTGAAAACTACTGCTGAATATTCTTGGGTTCCTCTGACATCATTAAAGCCTGATTATAAGTACCAATATACATCTAACTCTTAAGCAAACTGAAATCTATTGTTTCTCCTTTTGAAAAATTTAGCAGTGGCTACAGCATTTTATTTCAATAATATTTTCAGTGTGCTTTGTGGAATATTTTGTGGACATGAATACATATGCTGACAGCTACAGAAAAGTTAATTCTATTAAGAGAACACACATTATTGCTTCAATTGGTCCTTTCATGTGGATCATGAAACTTGATGGCCTGATATAAATTTTATTTTCAACAAGGAATTATGGGAGCTGTAGTCCTCATGGAGAGCTTGGATACATTCAAAACAAGTAAAAATTGTGAAAACTTCCAAGTGAACAGGAGGTTTACAGGGTGGAATAAAAGCTGTTGGGAAGACACAGACTATGCTCCAGGTTTTAGTGTTATGCTGTTAAATGCTTCCTCATCCTAATTTTTTGTTTTCATATGAGACTAGAAAAGTCTGAGTAAGCATTTCAGAGTGGACGTAGCCATTCAAACTCTGGGAAGGAAGTGTGCAACCATTTTATTATGTAGTAACCTAAGGTAGAGGAGGAAGTGTGTGGGGCTCTATACAGTGTGATATGTTATTGTAGGGATTTCTACCAGTAAGGAGTGCACTCCTGAGTGAAGGTGTAATGAACTGCTTAGTCCTGCTCACACACCTTAGTGTATTCACACACCAGGTATGAATGCTGCAGACTGAGAAGGGCTAATTTTCCTATTTCTGTTCTGGCATTTGTTTCTGATTGCTTTTAGGTGGAAGATGAAGGACAGAAAAGTTCAGTGAGGAACAAACTGAGAGACTACGTCAGATGTAATACATCTGACTCAATAACTGATCAGGTAAGTTTGTAGTAACCATTTTTTATGACTACTTGGAAGTGCTTATAGAATGTATTTTGTATTCATTGCACTTCATGCTTTACGTAAAGCATTCAAGCAACTTTCTAGAAGTTATGAAGGGCTAATGATGGAAAAGAGGTACAGCTGCAAAAAAAAAAAAAAAAATAGTGCTGTGAATAGTTCATCTAGCTCAAAGGGTAAAAGCTTCCCCTGTGCAGGGAACCAGAATGAGACCTATACACCACTTAATTAACACTTAAACCCGTAAAATATGGCCCTCAGCACTGCAAAGAGATTCTCTGAGGACACAAACCTAGAGAATAAACTTCAAACTTGCAGGCTATTGCCATTATGTTGGCAGTCTCATACATCATTGTAACTTTCATGCGAGTACCCAATGGCTTTACAATTCTGTAGTGCAGTGTAAGCTGAAAATGTTCAAAATTGTATCAGTCAGCTGGTGAGAATTCAAATAATGTACAAGAGTTGAACGTGAATGAGGAGCTAAAACATAAGGTGTCACTTGTAATCAAATCACTGCGTTGCAGTCTGAGTCCAAGTATAATTGGTTTTAGTGTGTATGCAGTAAAACCCAAATCAGATTGGGAATGTAGTGATTTCTGGGATGAGTAGCCTAGCAGAAAGTGGTATAAATGAGAATAAAACCCCAAATACATTATAAATGTGTATGTGTGGGGAGTATGGGAGAGAATGACAAATTATAAAAATTTTGAAAAAAAAAATTCTGCAAACATGGACATTTAACACCCTGACATTCAGTCTTTGTAAACAGGATTAAAAGTCCAGTTTATACAGTTCTCAAGCATTTCTATTCTGGTGAGAAAACTATTAGAAAACTTACATATCTACTCAGGTTATTTTATTCACTGCTCATACCTACAACACAAGCAACTTTACTTTTTTTTGTTATAAAAAGAATCATCATTAGAGTCATGTGATTTGAGCAATAGTATATGTCTTATCATCTCACTATGCCTTTGTGGCAGTCTTGAAATACCTAAAGGTAAAAAAGACAGAGGCAGACTTTTTCCAAAAGCACACATGGTAAAGACAAGAGTCAGTGACCACAACTTGCAAAAAAGGCAACTCTGAGTGGACAGAAGTAAAATAATTTTCACAACAGAAATGGTTAATACCCTAGGTGAATGCTGGCATAAACCAATATGCTAAGTCGAAGTCCATGAGAGATTCAGAAATTTAAGCCATGTCATGACTTCAGCATTTAGCATGCTGTTTTTGTTTAAGCTGGATGTAAGAAAAGAAAAAAAAAAAAAGAAAAAAGCCAAACACTAAGAACCCCCCAGCATTTCTGGATCTGACTGTTACTATCCAGGTACTTCAATTTTAAGTAAGAATCTGTTCCCTGGGAAATAAAACCAGGTGTCCTGGTTTCTCTGGGACAGAATCATAAGCTTGCTATGATCTGCGGGCTGTTAGCAGTTTGGAGTCAGCCAGGACAGCTGATCTGAGCTGACCACAGGTGTATCTTGTCCCATAAACATCATTCTCAGTATAAAGGGCAAAGTTTGCTGAGGGAGGTGGTGTGTGCCTTGTGCTTGGAGTCTCCTGTGGACTGTCTTCCTGTTTATTTGGACTGCTATACGTTTGCTGGGCTGAGTATAACTTTATTTTGGCATTAGTATTAGTTTTGCTGTTTAACTCAGTCTGTTTTCATTCCAGACAGTGAGTTCCATACTCCTTCTCCTGATGCCCTTTCTTAGCTGAAGAGGGGTTACTGAGTGGTAGAGCAACTGCTATAGTTTAGCCCCAGATATAGGATAAACCCAGACACCAGGATAGACTCCTTTCCTGTTTGTGTTAAGGCAGACTATGCAGTAGCCTGAACAAGTTAACATAATACACTGTAACTGAATAAAGTATAATAAAAAATACCCCATTTTATAATTCTGTTGTTAAATTACAATCCCTTTTTGTTATGTTGTTCAGCTTCTATTGAAGTGAACAAGAACCTTCCATTCAGTCTAATGTCAGTGTGACCAACTGATTAATGGATGATTTCTCAACATTCAGGGAAGTGAGCTGCCTCCTTCCTTGGCAATATTTTTAGATGAACCAATCTATGACTTCTTACTTGGTTCAAAATCCTGATTATTTTCTGTCTGTAAATTAATAATTTGCACGTGTCTACACTCCTGTAAGGTATATGTGAGTGAAATTGAAGTAACTGTGTGGAAAAAGCATTTCTAATGTGTCCAAATGGGGATGGTAGTCTCAAGAGATAAAAAATAATTCTGACCTGCTTTTTATACCAAAGGGATGTTTTGGATAATCATTCAAAAAGCCTTTGAAATGAACCTTCACAAAGTTTAGAATTGTCCCTCACTGATAAAAAGCCTTTTCTTCATCACATCAGAGAGACGAAATGAAGATGGAGGTTGCTCTGTTAAAAAATTATTTTGTTCTGACATTAGTTTGAATTTGGCTTTTATTCACTCTACAGCAATCTCAGTGGAGATTGTGTGGCACAGGCTGCTGTCCCCTTGCTCAGAAACTTTACATTTCAATGGTATGATTATATTTCTAGATCTAAGAAGATAGAGATAAGTAGTGATTTCAGCATGCCCTGAATCTGGAATGTGCTGTCCTCAAGCTATGGAATAAATGTACTTACTATGGGTTAGCTGTTCATGATCCTCAGGGAGGTGGGACTAGAGAAGAGGACTCAATATGCCAGTGTTGTTTAGGTTAGCCCTGAACTGCATACATTATGAATGTGGTGTACCCTTGGGTAGTTCGGTCCTGCTGAGTGTATACTCTGAAGTTGATTGTCATACACAGCAAGGCACTACCCTTCTGAATGAGCAGCTTTGACATGTGGAGACCTTGCACAAATGGCATTATTGTTTGTTATCAGCTGGGTTGTAAGAAAGAAATATAGGGGCCTTATCTTGGGGAAAAAATGGAAGGGTGCACCTTGTGAAAGGAAATAACATTCTCTGTAAAATTGACATAAAGTTCGTGGATTTCTCTTTCAAATCCTTGAAATTAAATATGCTTGACATCCTGTAACTCTTCCTTTTTATTACAACATAAGGTGTGAGGCTGTCAGCTAAATAAACAGGGTGGCTTTCTAGACAGACAAGTTGGTTTTGTTGTGGTTGTGTGTTTTGTTTGTTGTTTTTTTTTTGTCACAGTTATGATCCAGAAGGCTTTAGGTAATGACATTCGATAAATTATCCTTCCAGAATCCTGACCATTTCTTACACCAATGTGAATCTGAAGTAATTTCAATGAATCAACAGTGAAATCTGAAAAGAACTGACATGGCTGGGATTACCTAATATCTTGCTTCTTGATTTCTACTAGAGCAATCATTCTCACATACGGACACTGATCGCTGGTAACATCTGTGTAACAACCCCTGGTAGCAATTTTGCTTTCATCTTGTTTGCTGTTTTACTTGTCCTACTTCATAAGACATCCTAGGCATTTTTTCCTTCGATGGTTTAAGGAAAAACAGAAGGCCTGAAAAGGATGTTTGCAAATTACTTCTGTTTTGGTCTTTATGATGATTAGGGATAAAAGGATGAGATAAAGTATGTTGCTCTTCTATGGTATGACATTTCCCTTCATGTTTATATATTATTTGTTATCTAAATATTTCCTTCTTCCTGTTCTGGCAACGATAAAAACTCTTGGTCACCTGGAATTGTGCTGATATTTCCATGGCAGTTTGGTAATTAGGTCTGTTCATCAGGGGCTCTGATGAGTCCCATAAAATAATCCATACAATTCTTTCAGAGTGTCACCCTATTTTGCCAGCCTATGAATAAAGTAAAATTATTTTAGCAACAGACACTTATTTTCTCATTTTATACCCAATACTCAGGCCTTAAATGCCTTTATTGTGTTCTTTTAGGTTTCTCAGTATTCAATTTTGATCTAGAAATCCAAGCTCTGACTTGAGAATGATCATGCATTCCCCATCAGGGAACAAGCAGTTTGTACTCCAAAAAGTGCTAAGAGCTGGACAGTTTTTGTTCCCAAATGACAGTGGCCAGTATGCTTTACCTGGTAGATACTTCTCCTTCAGAAGAAAGCAAAGAACAGCTCTGTGAATGGTTTGCAGTATTTGCACAGTTCTGTTGTACATCAGCATTTAAAATTGCCCCTTCTACTGATTTCTTATAATCCAAAGCAGTGTCTCCAACTTGTACAAATGGAATGGCTACAATAAGCTCAACCTATTTAGCCAAGTTCTTCTACCTATTGTTAGTGTGCTTACAAAGCTGGCATATGATGCCCATCTTGATCTGACTTGCATTTACACATGGAAATCGTATTTCTACAGTTGCAATACAAGCGAAATTTCTATTATACTGCTATCTACAAGTACTGCCATATGAAACTGCAGAGGTGCAATGCTAGGACGGGGCTGGTATGATCAAGACATGGGAGCATCTTCAGATACACACTGGACAAAAAAGTTAAAGGTGAGTTAGTTTCCATTTTGGAGGTGTGGTGGTTTGACCTTGGCTGGACTCCAAGCGCCACCCAGCTACTCTATCACTCTTGTGCCCCACCCCCTTCTGTCAGCTGGACCGGAGATAAGAAGGTAAGATGAAACAAATCATTCTCTACTACCCATTAGGAGGCAATGTCTGGCTCCTTTTCCAGAAAGCAGAGCTCTAAATGTTATTGGTTGCTCTGGAGGACAAGCAGATGCCCCATCTCCCCCTCCTCCTTTACCTAGCTCTTATTGTTGAGCCAACATATGAGCTGTCATATGGTATGGAATGTCAGTTTGGGTCAGCTGTCCCGGTTATGTCCCCTCTCAAGATCTTCTCCACCTCATCCCTCAGTGGGGTGGGGAAGTGTTGGAAAAATCACTTTGGTGCCGTGTGAGCCCTGCCCAGCAGTAGCCACAACACAGGTGTGTTATCAACACCTTTCTAGCTCTCAGTACAAAGCACAGCACTGTGAGGGTTGCTGTGGGGAAATTTAACTCCATCTCAGTCAGACCTAATGTAGGAGGATAAAGGGAAATGGGTGACTTGGAATTTCATGTAAGCTTCTGGTACTGCAAATAATTATAAGGATAATATGTCATACTAAACTGGCATTCAATTCTTTCTCATTGCACTTTTCATAACTATGAAACAGTTCTACACAGTAAGTTGCTAATTATTCTTGTCTCTCTAGTAACATTAAACAATTAATTCCTGTCATGTAAATATTTCAATTGCGTTTTATTGAAGGTATTTAAGTATTGTTTGCAGCACTTTGTTGAATCATAAGTCTCTGCCATAAATATAATGCATAGACGTTTGCAGTTTCCTAGAGAGTGTAAACAAACATACTATATGTTATTTCCTATACATGCATAAACGCAATCATCCATGTTCATTACTTAAAATACATGCAGATATTTAATTCACTGGCTAGTGAATGAAAAATGTCATGTATATGTTATACTCACAATAGCAGAGGAATGGAAACTGCTGTCAGGGGACTAGTAAAATTCACAGGTGTGGTTTCAAAAACATGTTCAAAGTTGAAGCTTTTTAGCCTTTTGATAGAAAACACAAAACCGTGAAAGTCAAAGGGTGGTGAGGAAGAATTGACAAATCTTACAGTTCTGTGAAGACTGTATGTTTGTCTGTGATACTTTGACCTGCTGCACCTCTCCCCAAAACAAAAGCTCATAAAACTTTGTTTCCATGTTTCTGCAGCAGTGGAAGTGCCAACTGTGACAAAATCTAAGGAAATAAAAAATAATTTAATACCTTTTTCAGCAGTTTTATGCTGTGAAATACAAGTTTAATGCCACTTAAACTCAATTTCTTGTCATCTTCCTTTAGTTTATGGATTAAGTTAAAAAGATTTTAATCTGTTAAGAAGGAATAAAAAGAGGTTGGAGGAACAAACTATTTTATCTGTTGTATCAGGAAAGTAATTGTATATAAAGGCTGGTTATTTCAAGTGCTTATGTGAAACGGTGTTTGGATGATGAGACCTGACAATTAGCTTCGCCTTTGTTGTATGGACAGCATGACAAGTCTCTTGTATCAATGGTAGCTGTTGAAAACATGGTGAAGCCTTTGCTCATGCAAAAAAAAAAGATGTATTTTTTGGATTGTGGCTTTTTTTGGTGATCGATGAGTAAAAAGTTAGCTTTTTTTTTTCAGTAGAAAGCCCAGTGAATGCTCCAGTGATAGCTATCCCATCATAAGCAGCAGGCTTCAGAGAGGGAACTGTAACACCCAGAAGGACATTAGAGTTCCCAACAGTCCATTTACAAAACAGAAGGACAACAATGTGTGATCTTGGATGTGTGTTACACCAGGAAGCTAAGAAGAAAATTGATAACAGGATTTTCAAATTACATTTAATATAATAACCTTTTCAAGGCGTCTCTACAAACTTCTAAATAAAATGCCAGTGTGGAGAAAAGACCAGTAGAATTCAGCAGTAGACAAAAAAAGTGATTCTAGACTGTTAATCTCTGAACATTATATTTGTGTACAGGAATCTGGCAAATCCTGGATGATTGGAATTACCATTGTGATGCTTTACTACTTTTTGTGGGGCTGGGTGTTTGATGTTTAAGTTTTAAGATATTTGAATGCTTCATTATTTTTAAAATTAGAAATTAAAAACAAAAGTTGCTTGCTGGAGAAAATAAAGACTGAAGATCACACAGTTTACAGAAAAAATCTGTTTATATCCTTGAATTTCTATCTAGTTAGTACGATCTCTCAACTTGTCCCCTAAGAATAGGGGAAAATACAATGGAATGTGAAGATCTCACAAAGTATTGAGCTGTGACTATACTCAAAGATAACCAGTGCCAAAGAGAATAAAAATACAGTCATTGCTTTTTATTTGAAGGGAACAGATGCTCAACCCACATCATTGCCATGGAGACTTTGGGATTCCTGAATACCCTGTTGTTGAACCTTTAGAGATGTAAAAAGGGGACATGAAGAGCATGGCTTTTATTAAGTTCTGAATATGCATAAATATAAATGAGGTATAATCTACCTACATATAGCATATAATTTTCTTCAGATTGATTTCTGAGTATCAGTGCTAATTTTAGTCTCATTGATAGTATATGTTACCCTTGCTATGAATTAAAGGGCAGAGACTGCCCTTTTAAAGTACCTTGAATTTTCATGTGTACCCAGAAGCTGGAGTAATACACAAAGTTATCTTCTCTAAAACCAGTACACTTTTGCCAAGGGGTATATTATTTTAAGCTTTTTATATAACTAATGTTTTGCCAAGAACAATATATATCACAGGTTTACAAATGTACAATGTATCTATCAATGCATTTGATGTATCTAAGGTATTGTTACAGATCTGCTCACGTGTGTCTTAATCAGATAGCTGGTTATGTAATCACAATGATTATTCGAAATTAATGTGTTAAAAATGTCAAGGTATTAAACACTTGATTTACATTATTTAGTCTCAGATAAGTAATAACTCAGATGAGTAATGCATGTTCTCTGCTATATTTGTTAAATAATTCACTTTTGGCTATACCGTTAGACATTAACCAAGTAATTCAATGATACAACATGACAGTGACACAAAAGCCTAAAATATTCCCTATACATAAATGGCAGCTAAACCCTATGAAAACTAATTATGCATCTGAGCAAGTATTAACTACTTGGAGATATTTGGAGTTTAACTTTAGTAATGACATGTTATTGTATGTCTAGAATTTTTTAACAGCTCTTATTGCTCTTAAGTCAAGGAGGGATATTAATATTGCCCCAAGACCTAACTTTGTTAGTATTCTTATCTGATGCTTCCCAACTCCAGGATTTGAATTGTGTGTAGTTGAAATCACACAAGCAATGCTGGAGATTATTTATATCTGGTAGTAGATGAACAATGTTCTTTTACATAAGTTTCACTTGGAGTCCAGAAGAAAGAATAAAATATGAGTACATCTACTAAGGTACATCCTGAGAAAGTAGAAGGTAACATGGCAGCCTCATGTTTAATTCTGTGCCTTTTTCAGACTGCTGGGTGTATAGAATGGGTTTAGCAAGTTTAAGTATTTTTACTGTATTAACTGTTTTTAAGTTAGGACTGCTCTCCATCTTACTTGCCCTCTAGTGCATTGTTTAGATCTTGACTAAGTTCCTTCTATGCATTCAACATTAAAAATGCAGACAGGAACAAAAATTTCAAATATCAAACAAGAAAAAAACTTAAAAAATCCTTACCCCACTCATCTCACTTCAAGATGAGTGTTGGATTTGAACTTGTTTTAACAAAAAATGAAACTGAATGGTCAAGTTCAGAACATGCTCAACATTGTATTTGTTCACTAAATACTTTTCAGTGTATTTGTTTCTTCTGACAGTCCATTTGGAAGCCACATACTCATCAGCTGACTGCCTTGGTAGGATTTCAGTCCAGGCTAACAATTTTTTGATCAAAGATAAAGCAATAGCATAGTTCTTCCAGTAATGCAATATTTTTGATTAATTTTTCACTGCATTATGCTTGAATGTCAGTTTTCAGTTAGATGAAATGAAAATTATATCCTTAAGCAAACAATGGGAGATTCTGTGAGTATGACCTTTAGGGTCAATCATCTCATTAGCAGTCAGCTTTTACAACTGCATGTTGTTTATAAGAAAAGGATTTACAAGCTGTTAAACTAAATAACAAATTAAATTGTCCATGAGCCATCATCATCTGATATAGAAATTCCCTGTGGGTAACAAGCTGCTGCTTCTTCAATAAGAAGTTTTGAAAAATTCAATATACTTTCTTTTTTGCCCGCATAACCTTTATAGGGAACAGTCACTTTTTTCTGTATGATACAAAGCTGTGCCATCAGTGTAAACAGGTCCAGATGCACAGTGAAATTCAACAGTCACAATCCACAAGCCTCATTTTAATGAATGCTCACAGGCATCTCTCTAGTCTGCTAATTGTTTTCAATTAAATTTAAAATACTACAAATAGAGGGTAGCTCAGTAGCGCATGTACAGTCTCCATTAACTAACAGGTTTTATTAAGTATATTTAAAAAACAATAATCTGAGAAGATGGCTTTAGGAAAGGCTTTCATCACTTAATTTTGAAAATAGTAGAATTGTTTCAAATTACCTGTCAGCCTGAGCATGATGTGATCTATTAAAGAAATACATTATGACATCATATGGCCAGTGTTCTCAAAGAAAAGGTAGTCCATATTTCTTGCACGCTTAATGATGCTGTTTTGCACTGACAAACGTAAGTGTACAAGCACTTTAGTTACTATCACAGGGACTCTTCATTTTATGTTTTGATGTTTCTACCTAAATCTTTTCAGTTATTTCAATGTAGAATATTGGTCTTCTCATACAGTCTATTAATTGTTCTGTTTTGAATCAAATTGAGTATTGCTTTCCAAAGCCTAAGTCATGGCTGTATTGTATGTTACATCTTACTTCATTTTTGTGCATTTTTGTCCCTATGAAACTCCCGTCCTAATTTATCTTTTTTTTTTTTCCTTGTTTTAATACCTCATTTTTGCCTGAGAAACATTTGTATCAGGACAACTCCAAAGAAAAGCTGCGTCTGCTACTCGCTCTCCTTTGTGCTAGTTCTGGTCTCTCATTGTACTCTTATGTGGATAGGCAGAGAAATAGAGAGCTGTTTTTAGGACTTCTGAACTCCTTATAGTAAACCGGTTCTGGAAAAGAAACAGAATCCAGAGTCAAATGTATATTCCCAACCAAAAAAAAAAA
>VWZY01002376.1:6882-27580 GCA_013399075.1 Chloroceryle aenea
TTTTTTTTACTGAGGCAGGGTTTTCATGGCATTAAGGCTTATTGAATGTATATATTTGATTTTTACTCCTCGCAACATGGTAGAGAGATACTGCAACTGCTGCTAATTTTCTCCATGCAATCACGTGAGTGAGAAGTTCTTTCACTAAACCCAAATTTCTTCCAGGCAAGATTTCTGTTGATGTATAAAGATATATGCAGCAGAAAGCACACAGTGACTCTGCAGCTGCATTACCATTAATTTTCCTGCTTATTTCTGTTTGGTCAGCAGTGACCTAGCTCTCCAGTGCCTTACTCTTGCTTGTTAACAGCATGGAGGTTTATTCACACAGATGGTTTAGTCTTCCAGTTGTGAGCACTGGGGGGCAACTGAATGAACTACCTGTACAAATAAGGATCAAGAAAGTACAGAGGTTTCTTGGATTCTGTGGCTCAGTCAAGGGCCAGGGGACCACAAACTTTTTTGACCTTGGATGGTGGTGCTCTTCAGCTTCCTCTCTGCCTTGTAAGGGAGCAGTGATAAGTGATAGATCCTCAGTGCCAGCCATATGCCCCCTCCCCTCCCCTAGATATACCCTCAGCCAGCAAACAAACAGACTAAAAGGAAAACCCACAGAGGGAGCTGCTCTCTCAGATTTGGGTGGACAAAGGAGGGGAAGTTAAAACTTAGACCAGAAGAGGCTGTTGTTTTTTTGGGTTGGTTTTTTTTTTTTTGAGAGCATTTTTTCAGCTTGCAGCACTATTTCTTCTATGTACCCATGCACGTGTGTAGATGTGTGAACATGTGTATCCCTGCATCTCCCTCCTTTTGTTCTGAAGAATATTAAATATTTGTGCAGTGGTAGCCAGAGCAGTTAGATTGTAGCAGGAGGTACTGAGTAAAGCCCATGTTGTGGAGTAGTCATCCACATTGGTGAAATTGGTGGGGTGTGGGATCTCTCTTGCAAAGACCTAGTTGTTCATAGGATGGACTCCATACTTTATTGTAATGCTCCTCTAGCAGAGAGATGACATTGGTGCAGAGAGGTGACTGTGGTGCTTGGGCAAAGTGTCTCGCCTCTTACCTGCTGACTAAGTGAGGTCTTGGGCAGTTGATCTATCTGCAGTCTGTTTAAATTCTTATTGGCATCAGACACATGAGGGGACCTGTGGTGAGCCTGACAAGTCTATAATGCCACTTGAGACTTGAGATTGAGAGGGGTAACCACTAAGTTATTTGAGCTGCCTGTGTCCACCTGAGCCTGAAATGTGGAAGCAATCCTCTATGTTGAGGGGAAAGCATGAACGGAGAAGAAAGGTGGTAGAAGTGCAGCCAATGGTGAACTTAAGGTCCCCCTTTGCAGGAGCACCCTTCATAGGGGTAGTTGTTAGACAAGCAGCTGGTGATTCTGTACAGTATGGCAGGATGGGGACCACCCTGTGCTGTGCCCCAACACTGGGGCTCACAGCCACAGATGTTAATGGACTAGCTGTACTCATTGTTTTTTAATTAGGCGTCTTGAGGGTCAAGCTGAGGATTTGCTGTATTTCTGGGAATCGACTGGGTAAAGCACAGCAAAAGCAAGGCACCTTTATTTCATGTGTTGGAAGTCTCTTGAGGCAGGAGTGGGGATGGAGGTGTGTGTTGGGGGTGTTGAACTAAAATGATGGAAGAAATTGCTTCAGAATTTGACAGGCCTGTGTGCTGTTTATGATGCCTTGCCTTGCAAGTCTCTCTGAGCATGTGCTAAGTGAGGCTGAGCTTGAGTTTTATGAGGAAGGTGTTTGTCCCACAAGTACAAATGTCTAATTAGACCTGACACAGCAGAGGCATTTCGCTGACATTTATGCCACCGTCTTTCAATACTCAGGAGCACATAGTCTAGTGGGAGGCACCAGAAACAATGTCAGGAACAACATAAAATTCTTCATTAGCCACCACCCCCAGAAAAGAAAAAACAACAAACCAACACCCAAGTCTCTCACTACTTTTATTAGGCACACTAAAAGTGAAAGCAGAAGGGTGGGGCTGGGTTTGTCTATCTTTGCTTGTAGAAAGACATAAAATGGCTCATTTAAATTCTTAAGAACTGCATAGGAGGCAGGAGACACAATGAGGATCTTGAAGAAGAAAGGCCATCAGCTGAACAAACTAATCTCATGGTAATCAAAGGGGAGTTTTACAGAGCCTACTGGGAAGCACTTTAGAGGAGGTTGCAGCTATGCGTAGCAAGCACCCTGTCAATGTGCATCTTTAATCAATTATAAATTTTAAAAAAGCACAAAGGGATGTGTAGGAAAAGGGAAATACGAGTCTAAGATGTTCCTCAACAGTATGTGCTCCAAATCTGTGATGCGGTGGCTGCACTTCCCCCATGGAGTTGTTGCTGTTGAGGATAACTATGACATTCCACTTTGCTGCTGAGCTTGGTTATCCCTGGTGTGCATGAGGGGTATGGTCCATATTTGGAGTGACCACTGCAAGTTTTTCTCTGGAGGTTCAGTTCTCCAAGGAAGAGGATTTGGGAGGAGCATGTTGGAGGGGTTGAGGGACCAACCTACAGAAAGAGGAACCAGGTGATAATCCACAGCATTTTCTCAGCTAGTCTGGGTTGATAGGTGCCGTGAAAGTGCAAGCTGCTGTATGCTGCCAAGTTCTGTTCTGACCAATAATGTTATAACAAGATTTTAAAGTTGAAAAATTAAGAAAAACCCACTAAGTAATTGTGGGTTGTGTCATCTTCAAAGCACTCCACAAGCATTAATTAAGCTTCACAGCACTGCTGCATGGAAGGGCAGTACCTTTGTGATGGTTGTTTCTACTGGTGAACAATCAGGAGAGTCTGTTTTTTCATTAGTAAAAGTGAAATTAAGTATAATATCTGATAAACAGGAAACTAAGTGAAAAAGACAGGGGGAACAAGGTCCACAAAGTCAAAAACAACTAGTGCTAACCCACAAAATAGGGAAATGGGAGGTAGCAATTAGAAAAAGTCTTAGAAACAGAAATGTCCCAAACTGCAGAAATGTTTGATTTTTAACCAGAAGGCTAATTTTTTCATAGTACAACTGGCTGTGGTGGAAGTTACATGGTGGAGAAATTCGACCTTGGGGAAAATGTCTTCTCAAGAGAAGTGGTGATGGAGTGACTTGAGGGGAGATATGAGTTGCTAAATAGAAATTCATGTTGGGAGGCCAGGAGTGCTGCCCTTCCAAGGTGCTGAGCTTCAGGTTGGTCAAGTGTCAAGCATCTTGCTGCTGTAACTGTAGTTTAAATCAACCACTGCTCTCAGCCCACTCAAAAAAACCCTTGGTGCTCAAATTCTAGCAGTTTGGAAAATTTTGCTTTAGGAAAGGTTGATCAGCATTTGACCTGTTGTAAACTTGTCTTGCTTCAACTTCTGGCATTGCTGTTCAGATGTCCTGCAAATAAATAAAAGCTCAAAGTCAGTGTCAGTTTTGGAAGCGTGAGAACAGCCCTACCTGTGAGCAAAGGGCAAATGGAGAATGACAGCATTTTTTTTGTCATTTAATTTTAAATCCTTTGGAATCAAAATACTGGGAGAATCCTAATGGGAGCTATGACATAGCCTTAAACGTAGGGCATTGGAGCAAATTCAGTATGATTATAATTGCTGTTTTTCCTTATTATGGGCTATGTGCCTTGTTGCCTTTGCTTTTGCTTCCTTCTTCAGCTCTGAGTTTTGACACTTTCTTAGCAATCAGGGAGGCTCAGGAGAAAGAGAGACTGCAATGTACTTAAAACATAACAAAAACAATTCAAACCAAATGAAACTTTCTTTTTGTGGGAGACAAAGCTTGCTGGCTCTGCTGGCTGTGGAAGCTAGAAATGGGAACTGTAAGAGTTCAACAACCCACCACAGCAAGCAAACAAAAACCGCAGAAACCTGTTGCTGAGAGAGCTTTATTTGTTGGTGTTTTCTTTTGTAATTTATTCCTTATGTTTGAATCAATCATTGGTTTTTTTATAGGTATAAAAACTGATCTTCCTTTTGTGAAATATTCCCACTCTGGTTGACATCTTCATTTCTCAATTCATCTGTGGCCACATCCAGCAATTGTGTATAAAACCACAGGCCAGTGGAGATTAGGTGATGGTGACTTTTGCAATGATGTTCCCATTTCAAGATAAAGGTGCTCAAATATTATAATTGCCTGTTTGGACTAATATTGTTATTTGACCAGTTCAAGGGATTGCAAATGGCGGTGCAGACACTGTGGCAGGGGCATGACCCATCAGAGATCAAGGGCAAAAAAACCCAACATGAGGCATTGCGCTTGGCTTTGCACTGTGGGTTTGCCTGGAAAGCTCAGGGCTATGTGGTTCCTCCAGGGCAGGGGGCACAGCTACGTACACTTGGGTGATTACTTTTCCTTCGTGTGTGACTGCTTGCTGGTCTTTGAAGACACCCTGCATTGTTGTTGGCTTTACAATGAGCGTGCTTCTTTTGGGGACAGCTTTCAGGAGCAGCAGGAGAGTTTGTTTCCTGCCTTAATCGTGTGGATTAGAGTCAATCCTGGGGTCAGACTTGCTCCCCCGAGGCTGGACAAAGAAGTTTTGGGCTTGATTTTTGAATGGGGGGATTGTGGGTATGTTGTTTTGGCAAAGGGACAGTGCGTATGCGGTGCACCATATGTGTGAAGCAAATGAACTGCACTGCAAATGTACGCCTGGTTCACATCACCTTCTGCAGCGAATGGCTGAGAGACCCCAGTGTCTGCAAATTACAGAGTAAAATGTTTGTTTTGCTTAAGTATGCAGCAGGATTTGCCTAATTGTTTTGAATAAAAGAAATAATAAAAAATTCTAGAAGTTATTAAACACACGGGCATAATCAACAAAATCAAAGCATATGAATTCTCAGCCTGAATGTTTGAAAACTTGTTTTGACCTAAAATTACAAACTTCTGTAGTACCAGAAATTTAAAGGAAAAAAATGCTGGTTTTCAAATGCATAGGTTATGTTACCAAGACTGGCAGGAGTAGTACCATGTCCTCACCCCCAGTTAGCTGTGAGTGCTGCTGGGCTTCAATGTCTCATGTTTAGGTGCATGAACCCCAACTTGGTGCATGCATGTAAGGATGCATGAAGAATAAATGCTTTGAAAAATTAGCCCCAGAAGTCTAGGAGTCATCTTGTGTTATTCTGGGGTTGAATGATGATCCAGGTAATTAATCCTACCACTCCTGCTGGGCCTTGCTGAGTGAGTGTTTGACAGTGTTAGAGAGACAATAACTTCTAATTACTTTCTTTGTTTTACATTCTTCCCCTGCAATTTTGCACTGGTGCAATAGTGTCACTGAGCTCAGAGGATTGACTCCTGATTTCGGTGGGTTTAACTGGGAGAGCAGTGTCACTGGTTTTGACCAGGCGCATCTGCTCAAATTTTCTGAGCAAGCAAACTTGTTGGGATTCCTGCAAAGTCTTTTGAAACCAATTTGTGACCCAGCTCCAAAGGCTCTGGCTTTCTCCTACAGATCCTGTGTACTGACACTGCTGTGGTCCACAGCCCTAGGGAGGGAATAGCAGGAGCAAATCCTTCACAGAAAGACAGATCCAGGGACACTGCTTTGAGAGTTCACACTATTAATGTGCTAGAAAAGCACTACCAGTACTACTACTCCATGAAAATATCCAGGTATCTGCTGACTTAGTAGTTACAGGTAGACGCTCCACAAAGTACACAAGAATACCCTGAAAAGTAATTTGGGGTACTTTTGGTAGAAAGTCACAGAGCTCCATTAAAAATCATGGGCATTTCCACTGTTTTAAGCCCTCTTTCCTTATCCTTTATTGTCTCATTTCTAGTTTATCTTCCTGGCCTAATTTGTTCTTGCTCTGAATGTCTCCATTTACTTTAATTAAGCCATTTCTTGGCAGTGACTTTAACAGAAGAAGCTTTGAGGAAGAAGAGCATCTCTGTGCAACAACAGAGTGGAGCTGGGAAGGTGAAGTTGGAAATGGTCTTGCCAAGAGCTGCCATTTAAGAAAAGGACAAACAGCTGGCTTTTCCTACAGTAGCAGTATAGATTTTGCTTCAGTGTTGGCAGAAAAGTGCATTTTCCTTCTGGATGTGTGTTCTTCTGAACACATGGTCATTTGTGGAAAGGTCCTTTGCCTACATGAACCTCATGGCTTGTGCAGGTTTCTCCTCCATTGCTGTAAAACTGCTCTTTGCCACACAAGTTTTGTTCATGGGCTTTAGTGACAGTATGGTTTTTGTTGATCTTTGAAGATCTTGTGTGTTGGAGCAACCTGGTGGTATCGCTTGTCCCCAGCTACTGCAGGTGTTGTCTGGTCCTGGTTGACGTTGTGGAACATTAAGTTGGGAAACCAGTGGCCAGGGTCAGGTCCCACTTGTGATCAAGAGCATTTGTCAGAAAGCTCTCATCTGAAATTTTTGGGATGTGTATTTCTGAGTAGTGAAATTACCTGCTGAAACCCACCTGTGAGTTAGAGAGAAAACATTTATCATCTGTGGTTCTATTAAGTTGCAGTTTGTGATAAAACTGCAGAGAGAGGGAAAGGTCCGCTGGGGAAGGGGACAAAAGCAAACCTGCAGATGGATGTGTGGTTTTGTCTAAACACTGAACTCACTGAAGGGCATGATTTCAGAGGTGGTGGAGTCCATTACGTTGCCAGTCATAAAGATGCAATTATCACCCCTTGTTTGACTGAAGACTGTAAAAGGAGATTTGATGCTAGTATTTACTGTATTTTTCTCCCCCTCTATTAAAAGGATGGCCAATTTTGAGTTATGGTAATAGTGGCACTCTGGGCTTAGGACTTGCCTCCCTGAAATTTTCAGGACCACTAATTTGTGGTCGCTCCAGTGCTAGAATGGACTTGGTGGTGGTGGCCTTTAGACTGACAATGCAGTAAAAGTTTAAAGCTGCAACTGCTTCAGAGCCAAAGAAAAAGAGAAGATTGAAACCTAAAGGTTAGCATGAAATGCACTTTACTGTTATCTATGAGAACAAATGAGTTAAAAAAATTTCAAATACCAGAATACCCTACAGGGAGGAGATATAACTATTAAAGGGCTGTTATAGCTGCAATAAATGTAGGAACAATAAAAATAAATTGATGAAGTAAATGTCAGCGCTGTTCCCCTGAGCTGCCCCCACACCTTTGTCCAAAAGTAGAACATCTCCAATTACAGAAGGTGGAATCAGCCTTCAATGACAATATGACAAGGACAGAACATAGAGCAGTGGCACAGGGAACACAATTATGCACAGCCTTGAAAAATTGTATCATAGTACAATGTATGGAAGAAATCAATTAATGATGCAGGGCCTCCACTTCTGTCTAATAATCCCTGTAAGAGAAGGACAAACCTCCCCCCTCCTCGCCTTGGAAAGGGAGAAGGAAACAACAATGATGAAGAAGGATGACCCATGAGTGAATGTCTGCATGACACAGTGGGTCAACATTTGCACACTTTGTCCTGTGGATTTTCCTCTTTACCTGTTGTGAGTTTTCAAAATCGTAGCTTTTAAGAATTTATTAACTAAAACCCACTTCATCAGTTAAATAGCCCACTGGAAAAAAGAAAAAATCTTTGGTGTAAAGGCCAAGGATGAGAAAAGCCAATGGCTTAAATTCAAAGCTGGGAGCTGAAAGGGAAATGCACAATTTTAGGAGTAAATAGAGTAGATGGTAGAAGACGATTTATCTTGTGCAATTTACAACAGGTGCTAAACATTACGAGAAGCAGAGCTATTAAGCAATCAAATTTAAGCTATAATTAACGAAGAAAACTGTGCAGGAATTCTAATTAATACATATCTGAGCACATCCTTGATATCCTCCAACAGCTCAGCTTCCTAAACCCCTGCCACTATCTAAGAATAACCAAAGGGTTAACACTTTGGGAACACTCGGGATATTACTGGTAGCACCATAGATTCTGCTTAACAGCCACTGTCCCCTGTGCTTGGAGGGGGATGATTTAATTTGTTAGATGATATTCTGTGGCAGTAGGAATAAAGACTCTCCTTTTGTTTGAAGATGTGTTTGAGGGAAGCCCGTAACAAGCTGGGGTTCATCCTCCTGTCTGTGTTTGTCCTTTGTGGTCATCCTCCCCTCCCTATGAAGTATCATTTCTTCCTGACCCTTGTATTTCTGAGTAAGACCCATTTCCCCAAGTTGCTGTCAGAGATGGATGGCTGTAAGTAATTGTGCCTTGTTGGAGATGCTATGGTAGATGCACCTGAATGCATCATCACGGCTGATGACGATGACCGTTACATGAACTTGAATTCCTGCTTTGCCAAGGACCTGATGTGGTCTTCAACAAGACACTGGATAAAATGTGTGTGTCTTGGGTACTCCAGGTGATTAATGACTCTTAGATGACTTGACAAGTTTGCTTAGCTTTTGTTGGAAGGAGAGCTTGACTTCCTTGTCCATACGCTTCCCAAATGGAGATAACAATGCTTCGTACCTTACAGTAGTGTTGTGAAGATCCATTGGTTAATGACTGTATGGCACTTTCTAGTGCTATCATTATAGCTCTATAGTCTCTCTTAGGGAGGATTTGTTGTTTTTACAAAATTAATTGTAAATGCAATAGAAAATAATTCAGCCTCTGAAATTCTGGTGAGATAATTATTGTGAAGACAGTATTAGTATAGTGCCTTTCAGATGATTCACTACTTTAATTATTACTTTCTAATTCTATGCAAATATAATTTAACCCCCCTGTAACCTTCTCATGGGCTGGTTGCATTTACCCCTTCAAATACAGAGCTGACTCTTCCAACTCTTGAATTACACTCCTCAGGTGGATTGCTCTGGCTGGCAGCAGAGCTCCCTGAGAAAACAGCATCCTTCACTGGTGGTTGAGAGATGCCCTATTTCTGCAGAATGTTGGTTTTGTTTGTGTTTTTTTTTTTTTTTTTTTTTTTGTTTTCTTGGGGTTGTGGGTCTTGCTGTTGGTCATTGGTTGACCATGCCTTGCAAGACTCAATCATCGTTTGGTGTGGGCATCACCAGATCACAACTACCTGCTCCAAGATTGGGTCACCTTGTCCATGCCTGCCCTGTCCCCAGGTACTTACCCTGTCAGAGCATAGACTAGGACTTCATCAAGAGGAGGAAGAAAGTTAGGTCTTTATTTCTCATTTTCCAAGTGGATGAAGAGATTAAGAGTTGTTTGTATTTTTAGATGTATGTCAGTGAATTGTCTCCCTTGCTTATCTGTAGTCCATCGTGGAGTGCTGTGGTTCTTGATGGCTTTGGGAGCACACTTCAGGGTGAAACATGGTGCTGTTTCTTTCTTTGCTCTGGCAGCTGACTTAGATCTAGGTTGGTGTTTGCCGTACCTTTCATTATGGTTGTACTCACTATCTTTAACCTCATCTTCTACTGAGTTACCCTGGTATAACAGAAGCATACAGTAGTTTTTTAGGAATGGAAACAGAGGACCTTTGTGAAGGCAAACCACTATTCTTGCTGAGGGCAGGACTGGCTGGAAATCACTGAAGCCTAAGACTGTGCTCCTTCTGCCCTAGCTTTGGAAGTGTCATATCGATTTTGAGGCTAATTTAACTTGGTCATTCTGCTCCTGCATGGCCCCTCTCTCTGAACTGAGGTCCAAAGGAGGTGTTTTCCTCCACAATTTTCCATACAAATGTATCTGCTTGGAAGGATGTATTTTAGCTGTGCTCTAAGTATTTTCTAGATCCTCTTGCTCTGCCTGGCTCCCTGCCGAGTTTGTGTATAGACGGCCTCTCTGGTGCTCAGGACCATCCCTTCCTGGGCACTGCTGGTGGCTCTCCCAAAAGTAAGACCTGAGAAGGTGGTTACAAAAGTCCAACCTGGGTTGGTGGATTTCAGCCAGCTGAAGACCTTAAGTTGTCCATGGATAGGTACATTGCAGCCAAGGTGCTGAGGTGAAACATCTGTGCTTGGTTCTGGCTTATGCCCTCACAAATCTTGCTTTCCTCCAGGATGCTTTTCTGATGGGATGCTCCGCGTGGGCTGGGAATATGTGTTTGCAAAATACTCTCAGACTCTGGAAACATCACTCCTAGAAGCCATTGCAAGTGCCTTAACTTTGCATACGTGAATGTCCTAAAGCTAAGTGTATGCATGTCTGCCTGCAGGATCAGGACCTCGGTTATTAATAATGATTAACAATTAATTATTCCCACCAGGCAGAGATGCAAACCTCTGATTTTTTGCTGGACATACAATACAGCAAATTAAATAGTGCACTGTGAGCTTTTAAAGTGAATATCCTTCACTTCTGTTGGCTCACGTCTTAAGCATTATCGTTTACTTTTTTTTAAATTTTGTGTCAAACTCCTCTTTTTTTCCGCCCAGCTTTCCTCTATTCAAATTTTTGATTGGTAAATTGAAAGGGATTTTGGTGCTCACTGGAGTGAGTGATTAACACTGTGGGTGAGAGAAGCAAAAAGCAAGCAAGCACTGTGAGGAAAAGCTGGTTTTAGAGCAGGCAGCAGGGGAGAGACTCCAGCCTGGCCCCAGGCAGGGTGACACTGGGTCAGGGGGATAACTCCACCACGGGATAACTCCATCACAGTCTCCAAAACCAGTGCCCGGAAGACATGCAGAAATCCCACTGCGTGAGGGGAAAAAGGACACTGAGCACAGGCAGGAATTCAAGCAATTAATCCTTTACTTAAAGAATAATAAGCAGCCAGATTTTTACATACCGAAAGTGGGAACAAGGTAAAAGGGGTTAAAAACTAAAAAGCAAGGACAGCAGACACCAATTAACACAATGCTAATTGACAATTTCCCCAAGCCTCCATGAAACATGCCAGACCTATTTCCCCAATTACTAATTAAATCAAACCGCACACACAATACTAATTTCCCTAACTTAGGGAGCTCAGTAGACAAATAAAATGTGAAACTTAAATGTGTTGTTGAAGTGCAAGGAGAATAAGGAACTTTAAAGAAAAGTGGATAAACTTTTGTTCTGGGTATGTTCTTTCAACTTCCGGCTTGTTTGGGGGTTTAGATAAGGGGTTCTAATCAAGGCAGGACATGATGAGGTCCTGCTTGCTGGATGCAATTAACATGCTGAGAGAGGGTGATTAGGTGAGGCTGGTCTGGTTTGTTGCTTAATGAGGAAGCTATCCTGAAAAACAACCTAGAAAGGGACACTCATGCATCCTGGATGACACACAGGTAGGAAGAAGAGCATGTGTTATTTGGATAAACTCTACAGGACTGGGAGAGATGTGGAGGCATCCGCTCCTGCCAAGATGCATGGTGATGGGGCTGGGGCCAGGTTTTTGAGTGCTGCTGGAGATGTGCTGGAGTGTCCTTGCTCTTTCCTGGGACTGAGGCAGCCCCATGAAGTCAGGGTGGGAGGAGCAGAAGGACAGCTCAAAGTCTTCCAGTTTGTTGTGCTTTATCAAACCACTGACCCCTCCTCCGTCATGAAATAAGGATGAAATAGTAATGCGATAGGTTAATGCTGATAATTAAAGAGAGTTTAAAACTAAGCAGGAGACTGAACTGTGTGTGTGGGTGGCTGGAATGGTTGTTTGATGTGAAAGTCAATGACTGAATTATTCAGAGAGAGTGATTTCCAAATTATAATTTTACATTTCCCATAACTGATTTTGATTTATTACAGCAGCACCCGAGAGCCCAGCACGAGCTGGGAGAGGCACTTGTCTCTGCTGCTGCTTTCCCTGCTCCTTTGGGCACTTGGAGCTGAAACTGACCCCTGCCTTGCTGCTGATCTTTGTGCTCACATCACTGGTGAGGCTTGGAACTCTTCAAAGGAAGAGGGCAGGGAAAGCATTTGTTGTAAACAAATTCGGCTGTGTATTTCCATATAGACACAACGGCTTTCTGCTTGGTTGTGTTTCTGGTTGTGGGCAAGCTATTGTGGCATTGGCTTTGCATCACACCTGGAAATGCTCTTGGCTTCATGTGTCAGTATCTGGTGAAGCTTGTTGCTTGCTTTCCTCATTCTTTGAGTCCTTCAAGCAGGTTTGAGGAATTTGAATGATCATTTTTACCACCACCAAGAGTATTTTTCTCAGCACCCACTCAAGATGCTGGAGTGCAAACTGGGCTGTAAATCTCCTGTGAAGATGCAGTTTCTGGGGTTGTGTGATACTTTGTGTGTCTGAGCATGTCAGAAGTACTGCAGGGATATCCTGGGGCATTTGAGGGCTGCTTCTTTTTAACCACAAAGTAAAGACAACCCATGAGGGAAACCATGACCCATAGACCCAGTCTGGACACCATTCGCAGGGCACTTACATCCATTGGGACACGTGTGAGCAGGTATTTGAGACTTGGTTTGGGGAACAATTTTGCTGAGAATTAAAGAGGGGAAACTACCAAAAAGTAGGTCCAGATTCCTTCACCTGATACATCAAAAATAACCATTGCTGTTTTGGAAGGCCAGGCTCTTAACCCTTTCTGCACTTTTTGTGGCAGGCATAGTGGCACCACAGTGCGGCCAAGGCTGGCAGGGATCCTCTGGAGGATGGATGTGTGTCTGTGCTGTGGCCTCCCAGGGCTGCTTTGAGGCTCAAATGTTACTCATCCTGCATTACGCAGGCTCAAAGTGAACTTTTCTGAACCCAGAGGGAGTTTTGGTTTGGGTTAAATTTGAAAGATAAAGGAGGAAGATAAATACATTTCTTTCTGCTCCATACCCCTGGCTCATTTATCTGGTCTGTCAGAGCCATGCATCCCCTCCTGCTGTGTGTTGCATCCCCAGGGACCAAGAGCTGAGCAGGATTTACAACCATGTCTCTAGCTCGTGTCTTTGGGGTCTTCACTGTTGTTATTCTTTGCGCCTGGGAGGTAGCGGATGCAGCAAAAGGGCTGGAGAAGAACATGGGTGGCAAAAAGAGAGGTAGAGGTGGTAAAGTCTAGTGTTGGGGGTAGACTTTATCCCCCTGTTAGGGCTGTTCACCTCATCATCAGCCATGAAATATCTGGTGGGGACAAGCACCATCAATGGAGGTAAGGCTCTGTGCTCTCACGCCCCTGCACCCTTAGGGGGACCTCTGGTACAAAGCATTGCTCTCCCAAGATAAATGGATATTTAATTTTTCACAGGAAGCACAGTGGCTTTTTGGGCAGTGAGGCAGTGGGTCAACTTTATTGTAGTGTGTGGGCCAATGGGATGTGTACAATGATGCTGACACTGGTCCCTTGTGGTCCAGGTGAAAGCTGCAGACCATCTCAGAGGAGGATTCTGCCTCTTTTCTTGTGGTCATTAATTCTATCAGGGGCTGGGGAGATCTTCCCTGATGAAAGATTCAGTGAGATTGGTTTGTTGTATGGAAAGGCTTCACTTTCTGTGAATCAGCAATTTCTGAAGAAAAATCTTTCATCTGAAAATTCCAAAGAAGCTCGGACTCTGACCTCAGAGTAGCTGCCTTCCTGCGAGCACATTACCGGGATTTATGACACACTTCCATGGTTTATTGTTCCACCATAAATGGAGCTGCTGGATGAGTTTTGACTATCCTTCCAGGCAGGGAAGCAAATCAGTGTGGTGGGACTATCCAAATTTGCATGATTTAACAGGAGTCCTTGCTGTGGAGTGGGTGAGTTGCTGAGATCAACTACCTTCTAGGAGATCAACTAGCCATCTCCTCTTTTACCTGCTCTGGTGAGTGGCCCTGCAGAAATATTTCCAGTGTCATCAGCTCTTTAATTAGGAAAAGAAATGATGGCTGCATCCTGAGTTCATAGTGTATTTTTTGAAAGGTGTTTGGATGGAGGGGATGCTGGCTTGCTTGTTTATGCTGTGGACCTGTCAAGATTGGCTTAGTGGCAAGTAAATAGCCACGATAAGACAGTCTCTACTATAACAAAACAAACAAACCCACCAACAACAACAAAAAAAACCAACCAAAAAAAAAAACAAAAACAGAAAACCAAACCAACTTGCAAAGCATGTGAAATAATAAAAAAACACCTTATTATTCCTATTTTACAGCTGTAGCTCTGGCTTGTTGGTACTGTAGTATTTGCTCAAGGCTGCAAGAAAAGAAACTTTGAGCTTGGGATTGAAGTGAAATCTGCAGAATAACATCACCATCCTCAAAGCATGCAATTACATGAGCCTCTTCTGAGATACAAGCATCTGCATTTACTTCTTTAAAGACCACAGCAGAAGGAATGTGATAGCAGAAGGGCTCTAAAAAGCTTTTGCCCACAAAAGAAGGATGAAGTATATTATAAAAGGCATAACATATAAGCAGGCAGAGGATCACTGATATGCATTGTCAGGACTGAGGCACCTGCTGTGGATAAGACCTTCACTATATGAAAGCTTCCATTAATTTTAATGGAGATGGTAAGAGTTCTGGAAAATGTGAAAATACAGTAAAGCACCAGGATGGATGGAGACTGTGTAGTCCATCCTTCCATGTCTAGCATCTGCTTTTACTTGAGACTCCCCAAAACTTTATGAACTGTGTATTTAGCAGATACCCAAAGATGAAGTGACATCCTCAAAGCAAAGCAGTGTGTTGGGAATGGAGGTAGGGCCAGGAGCTCGATGCTCTGTCTGCCTGGGGTATGGCCCATCCAGAAGGCCAAGCTCCCTCTCTGTAATCATATGGAAAAGTAATCAAATTACTGCCTTTTATGTCAAATTAGAGAAAATGGATACTAGTATGATGCATATTAATATAATATGATGGGAAATTGCTAATACAATTAGACCATCACATTTTATTAGTACCAGAGTGACAACTCACACTGAAGAACAGCTCCTGTGGGCGATGGCTGGGAGTGAGCATCAGTCTGGTGTGTGGGCGTAGGGACAGTTATTTAAATTTCTAAAAAGCCCTCTTCTACTCCTCTTCCCACCCTGTAAATACATGGCCACCTGAGTAAGCCTTACGCCAGCCCTTTGTAAATATTGTCCGGAGTCACTGTGAAATGAGTCCTCATCTTGAAAGCTGTATGCCTCATATATGCATTTTTCTTCCTTTATCTACACAGACATCAATAATACAAGAAAATAAAAATATATATCTATATAGAGGAGGATAGTATCAATTGTCCTTAATACATTCTGAGATTTTGGCTTTTGTATCTTCTGCTTTGCCCTTCAGTTATAAAATTATCCTTTACAAGTTCTGTGGTTTCCGCATTGCAAGAGCGGCAGCTCCTTCGTATTGATAGTAATCATACTCAATCCAGGGGCCAGCCTCCAAGCAGAGAAAACTCTCATAGTGGGCAACCCACTAGGAGCATGAGCAGCGCTGCAACAGGGCAGCAAATGCAAGCTTCCACCAGCATGAGCTGATTTTCCAGCTGACATGTAATCCTAAATGGTTGAACTCCTGAACTGGAATGACTTTGCTGAACAGCTTCTTGCTCTGGATGGGGGGGTCTACCCTGGAAGTATTATCTATCAAATTAATAATATTTATAATAATCTCAAAAGCATGCCATGCGTTTACTACAGCGGGTAGATGCAGTTTTTTTAAACACAATGCCCAGGTTGATAATTGTGTCTTTGTTAACTTGGAGAACCAAGGAAGAACTTGGCATTCTGAAAAATAGTGATTCCATCAGTACAACACGAAGAAGGTAACACCAAGTACTTGTGCAAAGCTGAGAGGAGGAGGAGGAGATTTTTTTTGTGGAGGCTTCAGGCATTGGGCAATATTTAAATGAAAGAGAATTCTGTATTTTTGGCTTCAAATAGAGTCCAGAAATATACAGTGTGTTGTGTTTCTGTCTCTTGCTACCAGTTTCTATGACAAAAATAGTTGTGATTTGTATTTATATCTGGTTGTCACTCCCTGAAAGAGTGTTTCTGTGCACTCGGACAGAGATGTTCTCCTGTGTGTGTTTTTGATATTACTTTTAGCTGAGGCACTTCATAAATGTGAGATGTAACATGGTGCAGCGGGTAAAGACTGATTATTTCTTACTTGGTGAGAGGAACCAAGGTTGAATAGAAAGCTGGGCAGTGAAGGAGGGCAATGACTTAACCTCAGACTGGTGAAGCTGTGGTGGGAGCCTCAAGCCTAATTAAAAATGTATTTTTTTTTACTGTGAAATACTCCTCAAAGTATTCCAGAAGAACTGTGCTTATGATTCTGCCCATTAAAATAAATAAAATATTTATATTTTATATTTACTTCAAGGTCTGACAGTGAAAATCAGAGTAGTTTAACATATGAACAGTTTGGAAAATGCTGAAAGTGAGTGTCGTGATATCAAGTGACAAAGACCACGTTAATGTTTAGATGTGATTTTAGAAGTGCGAGGTAGGCTTCTCTTTGGCATACTGGCTTTTGTGCAGAAAATCTCCCCACCCTGTTGAATGCTTTTTGTGGCTTTGGATGCCATGGGCTGCTTTGTATGTCACCATTTGCTGTGGTCTAGCAATGTCCTCCTGCCAGTTCCTGAATGAAAGACGGGAACAGACATCAGATATATTTGATTATTCTCGTTATTTTGGAGATATAGGTGTTAAGTCTGAATTCTGAAGGGCCAGTCTTGTCTGGATTTGAATGCATTGGGCTAGAAAGTAAGTTGAGTTCCTTCCCCACCTCTGGTGCTCAGAGACAGTTTTTGTTATGGTACCTGGTTGTTCCCTAGGAAGTTTATAAAATTGATATAAAGCCCTTGTAATCTGGGTAATAATAATGCTTAGCATCTTTGAAGTGCTTTACAAGTGTTAAATAATTTATCTGCCCGAGAATGGAAGAAAGAGTATCATACTTCAATTTACACACCAGGGAAATGAGGCAGAGAAATTGTATGGTTTCTCCAGGCCAGGGAAGGGAGGTGCTACCAGCAAGTGGTGAGGATGTGGGTCCATTACATGTGGTTCCCCTCTGGGTTCACTTGTCCACTGGCCGATGTTCTCGGTGGAATCATACAGGATGCACCAGGAGATGATGTGCTCTCACTGTGCTTGTGACCCCTCTGAGCAGGAAAGCAGGTACATCTGAAAAGCCCAGGTAGTTCCAAGGAGAGACAGCCACTTTAAAGGACTTTGTTTTGTTTTGTTTTATTTTTGATTCAGTGAGGAGGACATTGCTCAGGGAGTAACATAGCTGGTGATATTGGTGAGAGCTGGTCATGACTTGACTTTGCCATGGGAGGTTTGAGTTGGATTGGATCCCCGGTGGGGTAATGACAGGAGGAGTGAGGGGAACAGCTGCTAGACCTGGAATTGCAGCCTGGGAGTGAGAGGGGTGACATCATGGATGTCATAGGGACTTGCGTTCCAGAGAAATAGAGAAAAATCACATACAAACACCATTTACAGCAGCTTTCAGAGATTAGAGACTTTCCATAAGCACCAAATGAAGACCTTTAAGAGAGGTAAGAATTATTAACTTCATTGTTGTGGGTTAGCAAATCCCAAGATCAAGTGACTTTTCTCAAGCTTATGGCTTATGGTGTGGCAGTTGATGAAGCTGGGCAGATTTTCCATGCTAGTGCTGTAAAGGTGAGATGTGTTTCACGTGCTTGAGAAGCTCGGGGAGAGACAGGACATCCCAGGTCCCAGGCCAACAGCTGTCTGCCCTTGGCCATGCTGGGCAGGCAAAACCAGGGACAGAAAAATGGGTTTCACACAACCCACAGGAGATTTTTGGCTTTCAGCTATTCTGAAATGTCTTAACTGTATTTCTTTGGGCCAGAAACTTCATCCTTCAGCTGAGAAACTTTTCCCAGTGCAAGTCACATTGAAATTGGTGTATTTAGCAAAGTGGGGCTGCCTTTTTTTGTTTGTTTGCCTTCAAAACAAAACAAAAAAACAGCTTTACTCAAGATATTCTAATTTTGCTCTTCATGTTAGCCATGTGCTTTTGTGTATAGCAAGCACTGCAGCACACCCAGTCTGGCAACGAAGCTCCCATCTCGTTACTTTTATTTGGCTTTTCCTTTCTTTCCCCTGCAGGTCTGGTGCCGGGCAACTAAAAATCATTTTGGCTTTCCCCGTCTTTTATCTAACCTCCACAAAGTGGGCCATATGTTATTTCCATACAATTCAAGCACTGTTGTGGTTTTGTTTTGAGGGTGTGGGGTTTTTTTGTTAATCACAGAGGGCAAATACCAGAATAGTGCATAAATAAATAGATGATTTTAGAGGACTGTAGATGATTGAGTGAAATGCAGAAAAGGCCCCTTGTTTTGGAAGAGCAGTGTGAGGCTCAGCAACAATGAGTCTTGAAGCCCAATGAAAATCTCAGATGCTTTGAGGCTGTGTGTGTTGGGTGAACTTTATTTCCATTTGGCACAAAGTATGCTCATGTGTGATGCCAGCAACTGCCAGGGTATGTGGACAGAGCTGAATAAAGCTTATCCTGAGTTGATATAAGGAAATACTGAATCAAACTGGAGACTGTCATTTCCAAGCCTTGGGTTTTGAAGTCAACATGGTTTCTACAAGGCAAATCCTGTTGGTTTTTTGTTTGCTTTGTTTGTGGTTTCTTTGTTTGTTTTGTTGGTGGTTTGTTTTCCCTTTTTTTATTTTTTCTTTAAGCAGCAGACGCCTTCACCATAATAAATTCAGACAGCACCTGTGTTAACTACTTCCATAAGGAGGGAAAACTGCCATAACAATTCTTTATATATTATTTTTCCTTCTCGCCTTGCAAGACTTAGTCCAGCATGCCTTTGTTTTAAGACATTTGCTACTACCAGCAGTATCCCCCCTTCTCAGATGAACTGCAAAAACCCATCTCCTTTGCTGGAAATAGGGACATTTGTCAGTCCTGGAAAAGAGCAGCAAAAAAACCCAAAACCAAAACCCCAAAACTCCCCATCAAAACTCTTGACAATTGAGCATGTGTATATATATATATAAAATATACATATGTATGTATACATATATATTTTAGCTCAGCAAGTACATCCTCCCCGTGCTGCCAAAGGGGTGTGCAAATGGGGAGGGAGGTGGAGGGAGTTCTTGTTTGCCATGCAAGGTCAGAAACATCACCTTTTCCAAGCTGGAGCTTTGCAAAGTCTTAGCTGGTTGCATATGACGGAGCTCTGTCTTCCCTCCCAAATTCACTACTTTGAATACAATAAAGTTGCTTTGAACTTTTTTCAATTATTTAACAACTTTCAAGTGGAGAAATATTTGGGTCTTTTCATTTCATTTTTGGCTCCCCCCGCCTCCATTGTTTGCTAAACAGTAATTGCAGATCTTTCCTGCCACCTTTAATACTCCCAGCTAATTATCCTGAAATAAATCTCTTTCAAGTCTGCATGCCAGCAGTTGTGGGATATGAGAGGCTCTTTCAGCTTCTGGCTGCCTGTCACTCAAATGGGCCTCAGCTGCAGCTCCGAATGATGAGTATTAGTCTCCCGCTGGGATGATTCTCCCAATCTCCCCACTTCCAACAGCATCTCCCAGGGCTGCACCATGCTCCTTACCTGTTAGCCTAATCTGGGATTTTCTTTTGCTAACACTATTATTTTGAAACGAGGAAGAGGATTCCTGGGAGAAAGGCACTTGGTTAACCTTTTCCTAATTGCCATTCAAAGCTGAAAGGAAGGGGGGGAGGTTAAAAATAAAATAAGATGATGGGTGTCTCTGCATAGAAGGATGGCTCAGGAAGAGCGGATGTACAGGTGGGGTCCTTCGCTGACCTCACAGGGTTAGGATTTTTGTGGGCAGGATCCTGATTTAGGCAGACTGCCCTCCTTGGGAACTTACTTGTGTTATTTTCAGCTTGTGTCCCACTCACTCAGAAACAAGGTTGTCGGGTTGTCGGCATAACTAAATGCTCCATCATTAATTTATTAGGTGCTAGCAGTAATAGCAAGGGCTATTTTTAAATGCCACTTAAGCTCGCACTCACACATGGGTTTGTAATTTGACTATAGGACACGCATAAAATGACATTGTTACACACTTAAAGATAGAGTTCTAAATGAAAGAACTATTAAACTATTAGTATTTAAAGAGCTTACTTTTTTCTGCTGTATGCGCACCTTTTAATGACTTCATAATTGGATTGCATCCAGAAGCAGCCTTGCTGGGGGCTACCATGGGGATGCATCCTGGCTGGGCAACATGAGGTTTGTGGTACTCATTGCTTTTTTGGATGCTGCTTAGGGGGGGACCTCAGCAGTGAGGGGTGCTCAGGAGGTGGAGCAGGCACTTGGGCCTGCATTTCCACCTCATTCCTGAAACAAAAAGGGTTTGGTTAGTCGTTCAACATGCACTCAAGTTGCTTGGCTGGCCTTGAAACCCCTTTCCTAAAGAGTTGTTTTTCACTCAGGGCTCCCTCTCTAAACCCATGATCGGCTGCATTGAATTAATTCTATTAACTGCCAAAGGAATTCCTCGCTGCTGAATTATATTTCCTGTGTCTGTAAATCATTTCACTGCTGCTTTCCCTGACAGTTATGCAAGTGACCTTTTGATTTCCCTGTTTTTTTTTTTTTATTTATGACATTGCTAACCACTCTATGGCTGTGCATCACAGAAAGATTGGTCAGTCATGTGGGATGCTTGAGAACATGGAATGTTTTATAAATATGCGTATACATATATTTAAAAAAACTAAAATCAGTGTAAAGTTTAATGTTTCAGACTTAAACCTTGGAAACATAATATTTACACCAGTAAGTTTATTTAAACCAGTTAGTTTAAAGAGTCTGTTTCTGGGTATTTTCACTTCCAGAGGAAGAATTGCTTGAAACCTTCCCCTTGTAACTTAGCATTTTGTTTCTTTCTTTCTTTTTTTT
>VWZY01002376.1:40470-56909 GCA_013399075.1 Chloroceryle aenea
CATTTTTTCCGTTGATATTAAATTTCTGTTCAACTCTCATGTTATATTCAACCTTTAATTTCAAGATGCATTTGCAAAATTTTGACTTGTAGGAGTTTGTAGGGAAGTTTTTTTGTCACAGGTCTTTGGAATTCTGAGGTGATGTTACATGCGGATAGGGCTCACAAGAGAGCTTATCTGCCAGGTGAGTTTTCTCAATTTAGGGGGACTTTATTCCTAAATCTAGACAGCTTAACACTGAGTGACCATCTTATTTCACATTAATGCAGCTTCAGAGACATTTGCATTTTTAGCACTTCACTTAGGCTCTCAGACCTGATGGATTCAGGAAGTGATGTGTACATTATTTAAAACTGTGAAGAGCAACAACATTTTACAACAGTGGGTTAATATTCAGCCAAATATTGGAGGTCTGATGTCTGAGCCTGGGACTCTGAGCTGTGTGTTGTTTTTTGACTCTGTCACGACAAAGTTTCCAGAGAAGCTCAGATTTTTACATATATTTTTTTTTTTTTAGCATGTTCAACATCTCGCTGCCTTCTGCACGTATAGGTGGAGATGACCTAGGTGGAGAGTGTGGATGTCTCAGATGTGCTTCCAGACTTGTACCATAGCCCTTGCTAGCAGCTCTGGGACCACGGGCAAGTCAAGAGGGAGAACTGCTGGTGTTTTTCCAGGAATATCTCCCTGGGCATCCTGGCCCCATGCTGCTCATGGCTTATCTAACAGCATGAGAAACACTGTTAACTCCCACCTGATTTCAAATACAGTGCCGAATAATTGGCCTTTCTTAAAGTCCTGCTGTAACACCCAGAACTCGAGGCTATTTTAGAAATCCCAAGCCTATTTATAAATCCTGAGAGCACAGCTAAGTTTCCCAAGAAAGGGGTCTTGTGTGTGGTTACATTGGAGGGAGGAAGATCAATGGAGTGGCTGTATTTTATATGGGGTATTTGTTGTTGAACATATTTAATATGTATTGCATGGTAACCTGCCTTCTGACATGCATGTGTGCTGTGGAGGTTTGGTGTTTTGGTATGACACCTTGCCCTGGGTACTATCTGGCAGTATCCCTCCTCCAGGAAAGATGATGGATCGCTGAAGCCTCATTGCTAGAATTCACGGGTGGTAGAGGGGAGGAAATTAAAAAACAATTTCCAGCTAAAAATATCGGATGTTAAACATCCCAGTTGGTTAAATAGGAGATAAAAAAAATGTAAATATTTTCCAAGTATAATTGTTCCTGTATTTAGTTTGGACTCTACTAAACAAAAGTGAAAACAAGTAAAGCAGATGATAGGCATAAAAAGCTGGATTCAGCTAGAAATATTTAGAATTTTTGCACTACAGGAACCATGAATGTTTTTGGTTTTTACTGGCTCCAGCCCTTTTGTATGAACATCTATATACTTCTCGTACCTAATAACTACCTGGTGATTCTCTGAGTGCAAACGGACTAGGAAGTAAGCAAAGCAAGGAGAAAGAGGCATTCAAAATCTGTCCCCTAGTCCAACCAGTATGGTCTGCGGGACAGATTTTCTTGCCTTCAGGAGCACCATAAAAAAGAAAGAGCTGACAAAAAGGGCATTTAGAAGGTATGGTGTTTTATATGAAATAAAGATTCTTAGAAAAACTGCACAATGTCTAAAAGTTGAACAAAAACATGAGTGGCCATCACACAGAAAATGCCCACATTTAAATTTTCTTTTCATCCAGATTTAGTGCTTTATCTTCCAGAAGAAATTATGCAAATTTGAATTTAATAATAATAAAAAAATCATGCTGGCATTTTGATATTCCAACTGATGGACCCCAAATGCTGCTCAGGTGGATAGAGTTGTGCTGCATGTTGGCATTTGTAGTCTGGAGCAGAGAATACAGCTTGCAGCAAGCCAAGCCCTGCTATAGGAAAGTTGCTGGAATTGTTGAACCATTCTGGATCATTCTGACCATCTGCATATTTCTGAGGAAGTTTGCACAGGCCCAGAAGAAAATAACTTCTTTCAGTTTACTGCTAGAAATGTGAATATTCCCAGAAAAGTCAGTACTTTCTCCTGGATAATTTAGGTTTTGCAGAAACACTTTCTGGTGATGGAAAAATTGGTCTTGTTTAAAATTCCTGAGCAAATCCCATAATAATATGTGGTGTTCTTTCAAATGGACATGTGGAAATACCTTGCAGAGAAGTGGTAAGGATAAGCTCTTTTCTTCCCTGTGAGGAAGAGTAACGCTGGCCTAAAAGTCTAGGCAGCACTAAGAGGACAAGCTCTCAGTTTTCCTATGAAAAAGATATTCTTCCCCATTTTATAGCCTGATTGCAACTCAGTGAATAGAAAGATGAACACAAGCTTTAATCTAGGCTTTTAAAGCCAAATATCCTTGTTAATTTCATCTCTGTCAAGCTCTATAGAAATCTTTCTTGACCTCCTGGTGGGAAGGTAAGGTGTTGTCTTCAGGTTTTCACCTGACCTCCTTGCACCTGCCTGCAAGGACTATAAGACTGGACTTTTCTGCTCAAAGGACCTTAGGGAGGTACCTGTGAGAGCTGGAAAGACCCATCTGGACCCCTCTCAGGTCTAAAGTGAATGCATAGACAACACACCATGGCTTTTCTGTAGTCAAAGGGGCTGGTGATGCCTCATCCACATTGCAGCAGAGACAC
The DNA here is from genome assembly GCA_013399075.1 of Chloroceryle aenea. Lineage (NCBI taxonomy): Eukaryota > Metazoa > Chordata > Aves > Coraciiformes > Cerylidae > Chloroceryle > Chloroceryle aenea. The sequence goes on from VWZY01002376.1 coordinate 43,133, forward strand.
AAGATGTTTTTTGAATGTTGCTCTTAGTAAAAGTGTAACTGTTCCCAGAGCATTCACCACCAAATTAAAAAATTGATCTGTGATGCGTCAGGACAAATTATTATTTGAGGTTTTTTAGCAAACTTTAGTTTTAAGAATATTTTTAATAATTTTGACTTAATTCAAAATCACTTGCTGAAGTGGGTAATTTATCAGGTTGTGGTTTGACTTCCATCTGTTCTCTTTCCATTCCTGTTGTGCAACTTTCCTGTAATTCCTAATCTGTTTTTCTAGACTTTTTGTTTTCTTGCGTGGAACATGCAGCAGCCTAAATAAGTTTTTGGTGCTTTTAGTGTCTGTTGTTAGTAAAAAAGACAGAATGGTGAGGAAAGGAAGACTGAGATGATTTGTACATCACCCAAAACAGGTACGTTTTGTACCTGTGCAGAAGCTTGCAACTGTTCAAACCTTTTTACAAATCTGCTGGTGTCACTGGGTGTGTTGTTTTAGAATTTTTCTACCGTCGCCATTTGTGTTGGTAAGCACAAAGAGCATGGGCATGGAGGACACCCTGGTAATTGCACTGAGTCACTGTGGCTAAATGCACGTGCCAAATTGCTCCATTGAGCTATCTGAGCAGCATTAAGCAATAAACGAACTTGCTTGGCTACCGGAACAGTATTGGGAATTCCTGCCAGCTCTGCTCAGGCTTAATTTCTCTCTATTACTATATGGCACCACCCACTATCAGGGAGATAGAGATGAGATAGACTAAGTTCAAAAAATACAGTTATACTGAAAAAGATGCTTAAGGGAGTGTACAGAGCTAGGATCTAACAGTGAAAGAAACTCTCACTATGATTGCTATGAACTTATCAAATTCAAGGTACCTTTAGGCTAGCTGTGAATATCGCACATTGAATTATCCCATCCTATAATGAGTTTAGTGTTATATGTAGTCTAAAAAATATCCTTTGTTATCCATGAGAATCTCCTGATTGAGGTCAATGCAAACCTCCTGTATGCGCTGACATCCAAATTTAGGTCTGTGCTTTTATATGTGATACTTAAATCAAAGAGGTAATAGGAGAATGATTGTTTCCCATGGCCGAAGAGCAAACTAAATACATTAACTTAATAATACTAGTTACAAGATGCAGAGATAAGAGAAGTGGGTGGGGAGCAGCAGTTCTCATCTGAGCCCTGATGGGTACTGTGGGAAAAATTCAGTAAGCAAACCTCAAACCAGGTGAAAGCTGTTACAGATGAAACCCATTTCACATCCCACCTTGGGCCAAGTTCAGGAAGGTTTTGCAAACCTTTTGATGAACCTGGGCTGAGTTTTAAGTGAGTCTGGCCTGAGTTAGAGAGTCAGGTGGAAGTGCTCATGTTTGGGCTGAGTTATGCTGCCTATCTGAACTCAAAAGTCAGTGTGAAATTTAGGATGTGAGAAGTTGATGCAAGCCCAGAGAACAGAAGATCCCTCTAGAGGTCTGTTAAACCAGATCACCTGATTTTCACTGTATCATTATTTTGTTGAATTTGATGCATTTCACAGCTACCTTTAGAAGGATTCAGATAACTCTAATTTACACCATTTCTCAGAAATGTTCATTTACACAATGTTGCCATCATATTGTTGGGCAGTTAAATACCTGGTCTGTCAGTGAAATGAAACCAAGATGAAGTAAATTTTCCAGGTTATATGATGATTTCTTCAGTGCATGAAGAGTATTTCTGCTGTTTCAAGCCTAGTCAAAACAACAGTAATATTCCTTTTAAGAACAGTGAAGCTTTGTGGGACAACCTTTGTCTTATTACTCACACAATGAATACATGTCCCATGGTGCTGCTTCCTACTCTTTGGTGGCACCTATATCAAGATGCTTTTCCAGATGCAGTCTCTTTTCTGTGCAGCTGCTACTGCACAAATGAAAAAGGAACATCTATTACCCCTGGAGCTTGCTCTGCTTTCATTATCTGGGCACGCGTTACTACATGCCTTCTGTCTGCTGAGGTTGACTGCTAAGGAGGTGGTCTTTTGCTCTGCCATCTGCAAGGAGAAAAGGCAGCTTGTAGCTGGTCATCTGGTGCAATAGGAAAGCTCAGACCTGCCTATTTTTTCCAAGGAAGCAATACAGAGGAAAAGAAATTGTAGAAAATGCACTTGGACCATGCTATGTCAAGGTGCTGTTGTGGCTTAACCACTTGGTCTTTGTGCAGCAATAGTGCTGGTTTTAGATACAGAGTGTCTTTCTGCAGGAGTATGTGTCCTCTGAAAAAAAAATTGCTGATTAGAGTTCCTCAAATACAATGTTTTGTGACAATAAGCAGCCATCAGTGTTGAGGGTTATTAGCAAAGCAGCAATAGTGCAAGCCACTGGTTAACGCAATACATGCCATGTGGTCTCGCAGTGAAGCCGTATCGTTTACTAAAAAGTATCAGCTAAGGGAATATATGGTTAAAACCACATAAAAAGGTAATTAAAAGAAGACAGCAGAAATTGTGAGTCAGAATTATGTTACAATGTTCAGCCAGACTCTCAGCTGGTTTTATTTAAGGGAATTTCTGCTGAAGTCTGAGGAGGAGCTCTGCCAGGTGATGCTGGCGGTGTGTGTACATGGCTGCTTGCACTCACAATATTAAGTTGGCTTTCTACATTTAAAAAAAAAAAAAAAAAAATTGCTGATTTCAGATGAGTGTGTCCTGTGAATGAAATGCTTCACTTTAGGATGATACGTTGTGACTTATGAAAATTTGAAATACCTGTTATGGATCAGCTCTCACTTAGCAGGGACGATGTGTGTCAGGCAATGATTGAAATTGCAAATCAGTATTCTCCAAGCTGGAATTTCCAATGGGGAGGCAGATAGCTGGAAAAAACATCACTCTTAAGAATAAAATAAAAAGAAACAAGCAGTAATAAAAAAAGTACTTGACAGGCAAATTTGATGTTACACGTTCTGCATTTTTCAGTCTTTCAAACTTTTTGAACACTATAATTTGTTTCTAGTGTTAGCATCACTATCATCAAAGATGTTGGACTCTATTAGCTCAGCTGTCTAAGGGATGTCTTTTTAAAAAGGAAGAGAGTGGGGAGGGGGAAAACCACAACCCACCAACAAGAAGTTCAGCCACTTTAATTGAAGCATAATCACTTTTCTTAACACTTGTCTCTCATTTGCGATCAAGGCAAAGACAGACAATGAAGACGAAGTCTCAGCCAACTGCTTGCTTACCCCAAGCCAGGCTGAGTTTTTCTACCTTAGTTGTGGTTTTGCTGAGGTCACGCTTTCAAGGCAGGAATGCTGCAGGGAATGGCTTGTGCCACAGCATGGACTGAAATTTGGGTTAAACAAAACCTGTCATATAACAGTCAAAAATTTGTCTCTGTGGATGTCTCTCTTTACCCATCATTTTTCCTAGGGTAGGGATGTAGGGGTCTCTCTCTCCATCATTGTCTCTAATAGTAGCTTAATCAAGAACAGAGCAGATGTAGAATGATGGGTGTAGAGACTAATAGATGATCACCAGTTAGCTGAAGAAAGTGTGGGTGGTCCTGGCTGAGGGTCTAGACTGAAATAGAAGAGATTTCAATCTTAGCTTCAGTATGATCTCCCTACCTCAGCATGCCACTTCTTACATGCGGATGTTGGTTCTTCGCTTCTACTTTTGCATCTTCATCATGAGTGATTGCTGGTAGGCACTGCTACTGTGCACTAGTGTCCTGCCCTTCATCTGGCAGGTCCTAGTCATTGCCAGGGTTTGTAGTTGCCTTCTTGGCTCCAGAGTTATTGCCTCTCACTGCTAGAGATCAAATAGTTCATCGACGTGTTATGGTCTTGCTTTGTACTTTTCTATTTGTGGGTATTATACAGGTTGTCTTCAAAGCTGCATGGAGTACATGATATTTCTCTGTTTGTTTGAAGGATTACAACTTTCAGACAGGTTTCTGTGGCCAATAAGGTCACTAAAGCATGGAATATTAAATTTCTCTGAATACACTTCACATTTTCTCGAAATTTTCTCCTTTTGGTGCCAGTCCTGATCATATGTCTTGTGTTGGAATGTTCAGGAGAAAGAAGCTACAACAGTGACAGAGTCATCCAAAACATGTAGTGAAAATTTCAATTAATGTTCCCAGGAGATATATATAGGGCTTCACCAACTTTGGTCATGTCCATTCTTAGTATTTGAAACATTTTTTTTGCAGGACATGGGACAGAGAACTTTTTAAAATGTTAGGATTCAAACTTCTTTCTAGGTTTTGGAGAGTTTGCTTATTTCACATATCAGCAACTGTGTTCTCATGAAAGACTCTATATAATGCTGATTGAACATACTCTCAAAAACAAACATGACAGGAGAGGAGGGTGGCTTTTTACCATTGCTAATGCTCTACTAGGAAAAAAATTAAAAAACAATTTCCTATTTAAATCCCTTTATTGCTACTAATATGGTTTGCTTAACAATGTACTAAAAATGGAGGGGTATTAGAACCACAGGTGAACCTTGAAGGGAACGAAAAATTATATGTGGTCTCTGCTTTCACTTGTTTATGTGCTATTTGGTGAATCTGAGGTGGTTTGGGGCAGGGTCTAGGAGATCCAGCATCTATTAGGTCCAAAAGATTGTGGAAGATGCAGTGCAGTTTAGGTTAGAGATAGTCTGTCAAGACTGAGCCTTTGGTGATGGAAATGGTCTGTAGACGCATCTGTCCCCAGTGGAAGAACTGCAAGACTTCAGGGGGATATGTGCCAAGGTGGTTTGCTGTAGGAAAGTGTGTGAGATGAGACTGGGTTTAGTCAAGAAGAGAGGGACATGGGGACTTTGGGGTCCATTACATTAGGAAGAAGAAAGTAAGAGATTGTGGTGGTATCTTGACGTGATTGTGCTGGGCAATGGGAAATGATTTTCCAGAAAGGGTTGACACTTTGCTGGCCTGCTCCAAGATACAAAGACAGACCTTTACACATTTTCAGAAGCATTTGTGTTACAAACATACCGAGAAAGCAACGTGTTTTGTCCCTGAGGTGATGAACGCAGCCCCTTATTCTAGAAATGATTGTGCTCCACAAGGTTTTAGCGGCTCTATCAACCTTCACCCTTGCAGAACAGTTTTCTGATGCACTTAGAAATTTTTCCTCCAGTTCCCTTTACTGTTTGTGATGACCTTTCCTTTCCAGTGGAAGGTATAAATTCTGTTTCTAAATACAGAAAGGCCATTCATCAGAGACTGAACCTCTGGAGGAAGAGGCTCTGATGGGAGCTTTGTGTTTTCTTCTGATCTTTGGGCATATGCAGCACTGGCCTTAGGGGCTTGATGGCTTTGGAAGTTGTTTGAGCAGAGGGTGACTCAGGATCCAGTTTTCTCTCCTTGACTCAGATTGGGGATGTTTTTCACAATAACCCCTCCAAAGAAATACTCTAGCTGGAGAACCTCTGTCAAATTATCTTAATGGCACTTGAGGCATGGGCTAGTTAGAGGTATCAAGTGAAACAAAAGAGCCTCCCTGACAATAGCAGGAGCCATTTCTATTGTGAATGAAAATCATTTTCAAACATGAAAATACACCAGCCGGGTCAAGTAATGCTTATGAAAAATTCTCTGGTGTTACTTTGATATGCTTGGTGAAGGAACTTTAATTTAATGGGACTTGGTTGAAAAGAACCAATCAAGGAGCAGTGGAAAAGCTGAATACCCAACATAAATACCTGCAGTTCAAACGAAACAAGGCCATTGTTGGGCTGTAATCAGGAGAGGACTTTCAAACAATGCCCAGCAGTGTCCCTTGCAGGCCAGTACAGGTAGCATGCTCACAGATGACTAATGCCTACCATGTATCTGGGTACATAGATTACTGTTTACTAATCTCACGGTCTCTTAGTCATCCTCAAAAGATTCCTCAAAGTGGTAATGCTAACGCTGGGCACTTTTTACAATAAGTAAATGTTCTGTTTGCAATACAAGTTGCCGGATGCCTAATTCAACTTTTGCTGTAGCTGTGGTTCGCTTGAATGATCTTGACCTGATCTTGAAGGGTTTGAAAGGCTAATCCATTCATTCCTATTCCAGACATACACAGATTAGGCTTCTGTTGAAACAACTTGCACTTTTGAAAATAGCAGCAAAACTGCAATCGGCTTTGCATGTGTCTTAAGTTTCCAGGCTGGCAAATGATACTGGCCTTTGTGCCCTTCTTTTGCTGTCATCCCGGAGGAGCACAACTGTTCTGGTTAGCCACGATGCACTCTCTTCACCTGGTAAATTCAGTAGCTGGAGGTTTCAGGCATGGCTTCCACTTGAGCTCTGATTTGGTCTTGCTGTAGTTTTGGGATGCAGTGACCTGGCGAGTTGTCTTACATGTGGGCTTCAAGTGCAGTTTATCCTGGTTCAACATTTACTTTCTTTTGCAGATTTTTGATAAGTCTCACACACAAAAAAATGAAAAGAAAAAAAGAAAAAAGCCTGCTGCCTTTGAAATAGTTGTTTCTTATTTCTTCTTTCAGATGTCAGGTGATTACAGAAATATTTCATATCCAGACCATGCACTGGTGCAAGTGGAGCTATTCTGGTGGATGTCAGCTGGGGCATCTGATATTGGATGTGTCTGCATATGTCTATGCAGACACCCTCAGTGGCCCCACACATACGTGTTTGTGTGCATCTGCACCCAGCGCTGGGTGACTATATATAGCTGATGAGTTGTGGTTAGGAGGCTGTTAATTTTCATGGTGGTGGATGTATCTCCTGTGCTGCTGAGCCAAAAGTAGCTTCGGGAGCTGTGTACAGCCTGCATGTGTGGACGTTCCTTTGCTTATACCTGTTACCAACAAAGAAGGTCAGAGTCTTGATAGAGTGGTACCTCAATTTCATTTAGCTAAAAATACAGTTAAGGGATGGTCAGGAGAGTATCCCTACAAAAGACAGCTGTCAACCCCCTCCACCTGCTAATGTATACACGTGTGCATTAATTTATGTACCTGTAGAGTCGTCATATATACCCATTACCTGCATGTATGTATGTGAACGTTCATCTAATGCCAATTAAATTTTCTTGCAAGAAAATGGATGTTACGCAAGGTGTGAACACACCTTAGCAAGGGTAGCTTTCCTTGGATGGTGGCTTATGATAGTTCAGTTTCTCCATTAGCACTGAGTGATGTGTCCCTGTTCCTGCCTGTCAGGATAAGGCCAGGTCCCCTATATCGCTCCATCTCCTCTATATTGTTCAGAAATGTGTCTCTCTCCCAGCTTGTGTACGTGCTCTCACACAAACACACACACACAACACTGCCTGTGCTCCAGTACAGTCCTCCAACTAACTCAGCAAGCAGCTTGACTACTGCTGCATGAATCAATAAGGTGCAGTTTGGCACATCCCTCTCCTATGTATCATCAGTAGACAGAATTTGCACAGTCCCCTTTAATAATTAAAAAACTGGACAGTTTTCCTTGTGCCCATTAATATGGTGCTGCATAAATCTATCTGGTGTCCACCAGCTTGTCCAGCTCTATATCACAAATGGCTTTGGCTTTCTTTGAGACTTGGTCACTGAATGCAGTAGAATTATTACCCCAGGTGCACAATGAAGACCTTGCTGAGGCTTTTTCCCCATGAGAAAAAACCTCTTGGGAGGTGTTGGGCTTCCCTTCAGTGTGTCTGGGACTTTACAAGAGAGGATGCCTTGTGCAGTCAATAGACCTGACAGACTGTTGGAGAGAGATTTTGGCCCCAGATTGGAAGGTTCTGGGAAGCTTGTATGGACTCTTGGCCAACCCCCTTTCAAAGAAGGGCTTGTGAATAAGCGCCTGCCCCTGAATTGTTGGCAGAAGTGCATTTTTGCCATATTTCTGCTGTTGCACCAGCCGTGAAAATGCACCTCGCCAAGGAAAGCTAGTCTGTGGTTGCTGGAGCTACAAGCTTGAGAGAGAGGCTACAGGCTTTGGGGGACCTTAAAACAGCCTTTCAGTACTTAAAGGCGGCCTTTAAGAAAGATGGGGACAGTCTTTTTAGCAAGGCCTTTTGAGACAAGACAAGGGGTGATAGTTTTAAACTAAAAGACTGAGATTTGTAGTAGATGTAAAGAGGAAATTAATTATGCTGAAGGTGATGAAACACTGGCCCAGGTTGCCCAGAGAGGTGGTAGTTTCCCCATTCCTGGAAACATTCCAGGTGAGGCTGGATGGGACTCTGAGCAACCTGCTCTAGCTGCAGATATCCCTGCTCACTGCAGGGGGGTGGGACTCAATGACATTTAAAGGTCCCTTTCAACCCAAACCATTCTATGATGATTCATGGATGACCAGCACAAGCTGGGATACCTTACAGTTGTGAGGGGGTGACTTTTCTGCAGAGCTGGAAGTACAACAGCATCAGGAGCCCACTGAAGGCAAGTGTGGAGAAGGATAATTACTTATTGCATATGAGCTGTGTAATGACTACAGGTGGCCGCCCAACGACTTTCTCCGCCATCCATCGAGCACCCCAAGGCATTAAAACTATATATCTGGATTTAAGACTGTAGCAGTTTATACTGCTCCTATCCTTCACATGGGCTGTGTGACACTGACAAAGAAAAAGGCTTTTCCTATTGTCTCTGCCAGGCTGACCTTTAGAGTGTTTACTTTTCAATCAGCTTTAAGAAGGCGAGCTTGAACTCCCCAGCGTGAGCAAGTTCAGCACAGGAGCGCTCTCACCCAAACATTTGCCAAGATAACGCCGAAGTGACAAATAAACATGAGCTGTTTTTACAGGTGTAAAATCAACAGATCAAATGCTGACCCCAGCCGTGATCGTGAAGCTGGACAGCGTTGTGTTTGAAGAATACCACTGCATCATTTACACTTGCAAACCCTTTGTAATCTTAATCTCTTTGTTGCTTTTATGTTATACTGGCCCCCCAAGGTTAAAGAAAGAGATTTAGACCTTAATCACAAATCCAGCTTTCAAGCTCTGGAATTATCTTTGCTTTTAAATGCAACTGATCAATGCCCATTTCTTTTGAAAATAAAACCCTTTTGAACCTTGAAAGCCTTCCACTGTTGAGCTATGTCTAAGTGCCACATGGGGAAATGGGGAGAAAAAAGCCCATTTTTCCCTTAGTGCTTGCATTAGAGGTCCTAAAGTTCAGTCCAACGCAATCAATTTAATTGGCGCTAGCTCTAGTGACAAATTATACTGGTTTACACTCAAGTGTAGCACAGATTCCTCAAACGCTGGGAAAGAAGAGAGATACACTTCTTGGTCTCTACTTAAAGAGGGCAACAGTATTGGAAAAGGAGCACATTTAATTTATCACTGTCAGAGCAGGTGCAAAGTTTAATTCTAACTAAAAGCATTAAACAATTAACCCAGACAGTCAGGCCCTTCTGAAAATGCTCAGTTGCAGGGAACACATGGACCAGATTACCAATGGAAAAAGTCGTGGCTCCTCTTTTATTTAAATGTGAGTACCTTCTCCCACTTAAAAAAATACAAAAATAAAATAGAGGAGAGGATGGAAAGAAAAAGGGAAAGAACTTTATATTCCTCTGATGACTCCTGAATAAAATCCATGATAGGAATCCCTACTAGAGGGGTAGCAACTAGCTGTCTTTTAAGTAGCTTATTGATCTTTGATACTCCATGAATTAGGGAATCTATACTTTATAACCTGTCAATACCCGCTCTCTGTAATACATGTGCACATGCTTTTCGAAGTGCCTGGCTGCTATTGTCTTCTTCAAGGTGATGAGGTCCTTACGCTGGATTTTATCCCTTTGACACGTTGAAGAAATGCAAGGACTCTTTGTCAGTTGGGCATGGCTTGCCCAGAACTGTTTGCAACCCGAGGTTTTCATCTCTATATTGGAGATTCCCCCATACTAGGGTCCCATTGAAGAAAGTAAATTCACCCTTTAATTCTTCCTTCATTAGTAAGGTGTGGTCCCACAGCCATAGGAGACATCAGTGCTTGCTTGAATTTAACCAGTGTTTTGGCAGGTAAAAATAGTTTTGGATGAGGGGCAGAGAGTGGTAGAGGTGGTGCAGATTTCAGAGCTAAAAACACATTCTGGAGGACGGTGGCTCTCTTGTGCACCCAACCTGAGTTGCAGTTTTGATTTCATGGATTATATGTTTATAATAAAATTCATCTTTCTGTGATTTAAGAGCAGAAGCCCTCCAAGAACAATCATATTTCTTGTCAAAAAAAAAATTTGTATGTATTGTGAAGAACCAAACTCTACTGAAGAGTTAATGAGGGAAGAGCTCAAAGCCTTCCATGGTCCAGGCATCCTCACTGTCTTCTAGAAGTGGGCAAAAATTCCTATAATTTCTAGTGTGTTTTGTGTTGGTCTAAATTTGAACAGCCAAAGCAATTTAGAACTCTGTCCTTTCTTCCTGTGTCTTTAGAAAATATGTGTCTGTGGAGGATAAATTGTTTCATTATATTCCATTATCTTGTGGATAACATGCCGGTGATATCAAAACAATGAGAATAATAATATTGTTCCCACTCCAGTGCCATCAGTAGATTCCCTCCTTCCCACCGTCATTTCAGCATCATTACCATGTCTCATTGCTTAGACCTCAGGTAGCCAATTTTGAAGCAATTCATCCTCGCGAGAAATGCCAAATGCCCATGTCAGGCATTCAGGCTGCATTTTTCAAACTCCCACGTACAAATCCAGGCAGGGTGAAGGGTTTGGAACCTTACAATATTGTGTAACTAGAGCCAGTGTGCTTCAAATGTATTAGCAATATAACTTTTTGTTCTTAGTTCTTGAGACCTGCCAAACACACTACTGAGCAAGGGAACATTTCCAGACATTAAGAAACAGTACAAACAGCTTGAAATTAGGTGGAATCTCTGCTTACATATCTGTGAATGGGAATTTAACTCTACAGTTTATAGAGAACCTATTCCAGAGACCTGGAGCACCGCAGAAATGAGACATATGTGGTTTAGGTGGATGTTGTGGCTCCTGCTGTATGTTTGCATCTGTCCCTCAGTGATCTGAGCATGGTATGTTCAACAGAAACTGCTCAGAGGATCCTTGGGGTCATCTCTCAAAAAGCAGTAAGAGTGGAGGAAAATAATTGAATTTACACACCCTCCTCTGTAGTTAGTGTCTGTGGTGGCTGGTAAGGGGGTGTTTGGCTCTCTCTTGTACGAAATGCCTATGCACTGTCAGAGGAGGCTCTGCACATCTATTGTTTACTGTTCTCGGACAGGAACCTGTGTGAGAGAACAGAGGAGCTTGGAGAAAACATAGTAGTGGCTGGAGGAAAGGTACAGCTTGAGGGATTCTACACCAAGGATCTGAGATGTGTCAGCAGTTTAATTGATCTCGCTCTGGGTGTTTAGGGCACCTTGTGAAATGGTTTCTTTTGCATGTGTTTTCCTGGAGAAGGTGGATGGAAATCTTTCGGGAACAGGTTTTGCTTGGGAATGTTCCTGGTTATTTCTGGTTTTAATTTATTTCTGGCTGCAGGAAGGAAATCTTCACGCACTCCAGACCTGGGATACCCAGTTCACCCATGGGACTTTGATCTGAAACTCAAAACCCCTTGATGTCCAGGGAGGTCTTTCCTATGCCTCCATCTGGGTTTTGGTCATGTGGCAGGTGGGACTGGGACCACTATAGGCATGAGTGTGTTCCATACCACTCTGTTACATATCACTGCTGACTGTGAAGTGATGGCTTGGTGCTTCTGGGAGAAGGAAGCAGAAGGAAACACAAGGGCATACGGGAAAGTTTGCTGTGATTTTCATATCTCTTCCTTTCTTTCTTCCAGGGATTTTTAAATTGTTTTTATCCCTTAAAGTGTAAACCATTAATTACAAATACCAACATGAATTTCCTTGCAGCAGGATAAACACTCAGCTGTTCCACTTACTGGAGTGTTGCAACATAAACAAAAACAAACCAAATGATTTTTGCAGTGAATTCTTCTTCTGGTCCGGAGTATTATTTTTGCGTTGTAATCAAGCCAGTGTTTATGCCTGCATCCGAACAACGCAATCTGAATGAAGGGATCCCACATGTACTTTTATATAGTGGGAGACAAATGATCCGCTCAATAATGGCATGAGCTTTTCTTTGTCTGTTGGGGTTATACAAGTGAGGGACAAGACAAAAAAGCCTTGGCTGTATCCTTGCACAAACCATGAGACTTTTGGTCTTGCCTGCTTCTGTCTCGGCAAGGTCCAGGTTGAACCAGAATGAGTCCAGTGGTATTTTCCCCGAAAAGATGATAAAGATGACTTACTATGGTATATGGGTTATTTTATATCAGTTTTGTGTGTGGAGTTTTCTAGTGATTCTTTTCAAGATTGTCCTGAGGATGAGCAACTGTTAAAATTATATACTTGAACTTGCTTATAGTCATAGGTTTCTAGGAGTTGGGACTTTTAAGAAATGCACCAAATTTTCAAACCTTAGATTCAAATCATGAGAGCTGGTACAATCCAGTCCCCAAACTGATGCTTATTTCTTCCTTCCCTTACTACAGCCAGCATCTGAAAACAGGGTGTATTAGGGAGAGTTGATAATCCAATTTCAAAGTAGAATCAAGATGCCAATGTGAAGGCTCTCCAGATTTCAGCACAGTTCTGCTGGAACATTCAGCACAACATGGCCCATAACACATGTGCCCTGGTGTGCTTCCTTTCTCTCATTTCAGCGAAACAGGCCCTGGATTTGTTCTGACTACACCACTTTGTTACATATTATAATCTGAAAATATAAATGTCAAGAGCTTTTGACTATTCTAGTCATAATATTATGGTACTAGCCAACTAAGTTGGCCTAAGTGAAAGTAATAATGCAACAATAGTCAAAATATTTTAACTATCTATAAAGCTACATTGTAACACAAAAATTGAGTTTAATAAACTGGAAGAAAAGCCACCTTAAATTGTATCAAAATGAAAGGTTTTCACCATATCCCAAGCAAATATTTTGAGAAGATCAAATCCAAACATCTTATTGATTTTTTTTTTCCTACTGCAGCCTCTTAAGCTCAGTTTCACATGGAAATCAGGAATCTATTTTGTAGCAGGAGTCTATTGCTGCCAGTGAGACAAAGTGGGATCTACACTTCAGCTATATAGTTGTGTGACCACTTTATTTCAGTACTTTAGGTTGTTACCCTTGTTGGTATCATGAGGCAATGAACTCTACAGGCTTAATTGCACTTTGCCTTTTGTTATATATAGCCTTTCATAGTGGTTTTACATGTATCACTTTCCAGCTGTTTGGCTTGGTGATGTGGGAACAAGGGAACATGGGTGCAAACCGTCTGTGATGGTTTGTGTCCATCAAAGGAATGTTTTTGCATCCTCAGCTGGAGCTGATGTCTCTCAGTTAGCCCTGCGCAGGGCAGAGCTGAGCCTGTGCCTTGTCCAAGGACTCTTTGAGGCATTTTTGAAGGGCTGTGGATGTTGGAGGAAAATGAAAGGTGAAAACCTGTTGCTGGTGTTTCTCCTTTGCACTTTTCAGTATTGCTTGTCCTAGGCCTGGTCTGCGGTCAGCTGGGGTCAGTGAGAGGGGAGAAAGATGGAGACAATTATGCAGCTAAACTTAAAGCTGCAACAGAAATGGGAACTCTTCAGTGAAGTGTGAAGCACTGTGAGACTCCAGCTCGGGCTGTGTCCCCAGAATAGGTGGTTTTATCTTAAAGAAAATTCTGCATCTTGGTGAATACAGCTAAGTCCCAAAAACCTGGTCCTGCTTGGGATGGGGAACACAGCAGGAGATGGAGAAGTTTTCCATAAAATAAAATAATAAACCCCCCCCCCCCCCTCGCT
>VWZY01002376.1:56923-74423 GCA_013399075.1 Chloroceryle aenea
CCCCCATTTTCCTCGATCTGTGAAGGGAGCAGTGGAGGATGAAGTGGTCAGTGTAAATGCATGATGCTCCTCTGTGAGATTTAGTCATGGGTCAAAAAAATATTTAAACATGTCTTAAACACAAGTGACATTTGAATTTATATGTGAAGCAAAGCAGTTTCTTCAAGATTTCCTTTAAAAAGGATGTTATCGGGAGTTGGGTTCTCTGGGATTTACCAAGGAAGAAACACGTCCTACTTTGTCCACCCTGTGAAAGTAGAGCAAGTTTCCTTATGGTATTCTGGTGCAAGCATCCTCCAAATTTACCTTCCTGAAGAAACACTTCACAGAGAGCCAGGAGGGCAAAATTGATCCTTGATGCAAACTTGCAATCTGAGAATATGCTGCTCCCTGATGCCAAGCCTGGATGTGTCCCTGGCCTTTTGTTTCAAGTCTCTGTTTGGTTTCTCTGAAGAACCAGGAGTGAAAAGGAAAAGCTTTTCGTAACAGCGAGCCGTGTGCTAATTCTGGCAAAGCGTGGAAGGGTTTTTGTTGATACACTCTTAAAAAGCGCGATCTGTTTTCTGCTTCTAGTTAGAGAGGGTAGTGGCAGTCTTTAGTGGCTGTGTCAATGTAGCCCATGTTATTATGTACAGATGTGCCAGCTGCAAGTAGGCATTATCTCTTTGATAGTGCTAAGCACTTTACAGTGGGTCAGAGAAGTGCAGCTCTCAACCAATAGATCTAATTGCAATCCTTTTATGTTCTCTATGATTGCAGGTTTCTCCAGCACTATAAACAAATAGTAATCAACTAAACCTGTTACCTCTGAGCAGCGATGTCACGATATGAAATATTAACTGTTCCAAATACAGTAATGATGGTTTAAAACTGTATTTGTTCTTGAAGGTAAAAAACAAGGAAGAAAAAAAAAAAAAACCAGGAGTGCTAGCACTGGCAGTGTGAAGAGCCCTCTGGCTCACTTTCATCTAATGAAAAATTGTGTCTGTATACGACATGTTTTATGTGGTCAAATACAGTGTAAATATTGTGTACATCTTTTGCTATAGCAACAACATATTAACAGTACCACAAATAATCTCTGCCTCTGAATCTACATTTTTATGACACCATTATGCTAATACAGGACAAGCTCACATTTTGCTGTGCGTCTAATCCACCCCAAATTAATCCATTTGTATTCCTATAATCCAACCAACTCTTTTCTCACCTCAAGAAATATTAGACACAGGCATTGAATGCATGGCTGGTGAGATGGAGTAGAGCTGAACCTGCAGAAGGGTTCATTTTTACCCAGTTTCTTCCTATCTCAGGAAATTTTTGGTGTGAGCTCTTTCTGGATGTTTGGCTTGCTGGAATTTTGGAGAGGGCGAAGGGAGGAGTTATCTGGGGCACAGCCTTTCTAAGTGCTTTAACTGAGATGTTTCTAACTCTGTATTACCATACTTAAAGCATAAATTTGGGCCAAGTCTCGTCCCAGAGGTCTGATCCTACCCGCTCTCTTGACCTGCGAAGATTGGTCTTGGGCAGGCTTGTGATTTCCCCACTGGCCCAACCTCAAAGGGTACCAGAGTTACTTTAACAATTTTTTTGGTGAGGGTTGTTGAGTTTGAGGGCCCATGCTTCAGCGTAATTTAACTTACTGGTGTGGTTAGGGAAGAGGGTTCAGGCAGGAAATGGTACTTGGATGCATGTGAGATGTCCATGATGCTAGACATCAGCTCCTCAGACGGCTGAAGGAGCCTATGGAAACAGCCTGAGCATCTTGAAGCATCAAAACAGGACTTTCCACATAAATTGATCATCAAGGAGACTTTATGAAATTTGTCATGGTTCAGGATTTCATCAAATCTGATCAATGAAGCTCTAATGGAAGGTAAACTTGTTGATCGCTTCCACTGGAGGGTAAAAGATGTCAAAGCAAAGCTGTGCGTGCAGTGTGTGTTTCCGCTTGCTCTCATGCTCATGCAAAGCGAAATAATTAGCGCAATGCTGGGTCTGCTCATTGTTACTCGTTCAGACACATAAATAACCCAACCAATGCCTTCCCACCCCCACCTGCATCTGTCCAGCTCTTGGCTTGCCCCTCTTTTGTCCTGGGGGCATCCTGGGCTGACCCCCTGGCACCAGACCAAAGGGGGTCAGTGTTAGACTAGGCTTTGTGCCTTCTCTGTGCCCCCAGCTACTGCTCACCCAGGGAGCGAGAGATGGAGACTGGGAATTAAAATGTCTTTAAAAAGAAAATAAGCTTTTGTATCAGCCAGCTGGCGAAAGGATAAAGGACTGTGCTCACAAGATGCAATCAAAATTCAACAGTGTTTTATTAAACATGTAATATTATTAAACTAAACAAAAGAGCCCTCAATGGCTGGTAATACAATGCATTACAATTTCTCTCTTTTTTTTTTGATAGTGTCATTCATACAGAAGTATAATTGAACATGCATATCCCAGTTATGAGCTGCACACGCAAATATCAGTACATGTTGTGGACTTAACAGCAAACTGCAGTGTGTCCTGCAGGTAGATCGCGCATCATCCTGTTTCTTTTCCAGATAACTCCTGCTAATGCACAAGGAAAATAGGTGGCTTACAGAATTAACCAGCCAAAGGTGCCAGGTTTAACTGTCTGTTAAGACCTTCGTCTGTAAACAGTTTATTACATTTATTCCTTTGAGCCAGCCCTGTTTGTAGACTTCTGTCCTGGGGCCTTCCTGTGCAGGGGATGCACATCAGCAGCTGATTTTTCTCCTTCTATTGATTTTTATATTTTGGGTTTGGTTTGCTTTTCTAGCACCTAATCAAAGTTGGTCAATAACAGATAAAATGCTGTGGAAAAAAAAATGGATCAATGCATCTTTTTAGATACATCTCTACTTTCATATTTACTTTTGTACCACTAAAAAGACATAGACCCAAAACAAAGTCTCAGAGCTCCAATCAGTTCCAGGGTTTGTGGTCACAGTACTGCTTATATCTGACAGGTTTTAGGGACTCCTGTGACATCTGAGAGTACACTATGGTAAAACAAGGACACTGGAGCCAGGCCCTTGGTCCTAGTGAGGTGGACACCCTAAGGTGCTTATGCTGTGAGGGTGTGGGAGTGTGGTCTGGTAGGACTAGCACATCCATCCCACGCTTTTAATCCCACCTTGATTTAGGAATAAAGGATGGTTCCAAGTTCCAATCAGTTATAATTATCTCCAAAGGACGATTGACAATTAAAATTGCATTATTAACTCTTGATTTCACTGGAAATACATGTTATCTTTCTTTTAAATACCTGAGGTATAGCTCTTCCCTTGACTATATTTACTCAATGAATTCTTGTCCCATAAAAGACTGGCAACCAAACAGTCTTTCAATTAAAAAACAAGGAGAATGTTGTGCCTGGTCTCCGTCAGCTCTGCAAAGCAACTTAGCTTAAAGTTGTTTATGAAGAGCAGCCCTGGAGCAACTCGGCTGCAAAATCTTTTCTTCCCTGAAGAACCCCAAGGCAGAGCAGCATGAAGGGGGGGCGGAAATCACTAAGAAGCCCTAACCTTGTAACATACAGTTTTTGCTAAAAATATATATTAATAATATATTATTGAGCGGGCATAGATGAAGGCGGCCAGGGAAAGCGTAAGCAATAAGAGTGTGAGCAAGGTCAGTGTTCCTTGCCCGAGGACAGCACAATCAATAAAATATGGTCAATACCTGCTTTATTACTACACTACCACTCCGAGCAAAATCATTTTTAAATTAAGAATATATTTTGCAAAACTGAATTAACAATATTGACAATATTTTGCTCTTTGATATGACTAGCCTTCAAAATCAAATTATTAAATATGGAAAAAAGCATATTGGTTCAGTTAAGGATTTTTTTTCATTTCTTTTTTTTTCTTGGTCTCTGGAAAGGAATTGGATGGTTTATGATTCCTGCTTGCGTCTGGACGTTAAATTGCACCAGATCTGCCCCCTCTCCCTGAACAGTGAAATGCAAAGATATTTAGTTTTGTTTCCAGATGACTTCTTTTCACTTATAAGGTGAAATGCTGATGGGTAAAAATGAATGTTTAGAAAGGAAACCAGCAGTAAACTTCTGCACAAATTGAGATGCTTGGCTCTCTCTGGTTCAGTACTTGGAGAATCCAGCCTGCTCTAAAAACTGCTTGTTTTTCTGAGCCATCCCCACCTCTTCTCCTGCCCTCTTGGGCTTCCCTGATGATGCGCTCAGTGCATACAATGATGGTGTTAATTTGGAGCTGCTGTGAAAACATGCTCAAGGCAGGATCCTCAGTGAGGTGGTATCAAAGACAGGATCTGTCCCCACTGCCCAGGGTGGGTCTACTTCGGCTGTGCTAGATTGTGCCAGGTTGCCTCCACCTTTTGCTCAAAAGTTTAGAGCCTTGAGTAACTTGACTAAATCTTGTTTCATTATGTAAAAATGATCACATGGGTTTAAGATGACAGTTTGTTTCCGTTAGAGGAAGGGAAAGAGAAGCTCTTTTATTTAGCTGTATCAGTGTTTTGAAGGCTTAGCTTTGGTGACCTTGATGCGAGCCTTGCAAGAAGGCTGTCCTCCTGAAATGGCCAGTCAGTCACATGATGGAAACCATGGTGGTGTGATTGTGTGGGCAGTGGATGCTTGGAGAAAAGTAGCTGGCTTTGGAGTTCTAATTAGCACCGTTTAAGCTGAGAATCTTGATCTGGTGTCCAGGAATGTGTCTGAAGCCTGGGAGGATGATATTGGCAGGGTGGTGGGGCTTCCTTAATTCAAGTATGCACTGACAGTAGCCATTTGCCCATGGCAGGGTCTCAGGGATGATGCTTCTTTCCTGCCACCCTCTAGCACCTTGCTGGTGTCTGCTACACAATCTCTTGTTGATATTTGTTTTGTAATAGTTATCAGCTGCTGGATTCATGTAGGACATGAGAGATGGCAATCTCACCTGAAATTGAGGTATATTGAAAAGACTCAGGCCTTTGGGGATGGGATTTTAAAAAAAAAGTTTCACTCTTTTATTGTTTGCAACTTGACTCCTTCATCAAATCCTCCTCAAAACATTAGAGGCTATTCACCCAGTGTAGCTGGAAAGCTTTCCCTCTAAAATATATCTTGGCTGTTTGAACGCCGAGGGGTAACTAGATGCTTATGTTCAAAAGCACTCACTTTTTCTTGTTTTGATTAAAATTATGTAAGGTACATTTCTACTTGCAAGCACTGAGGCTGCCCCACTTTCTGAGCACCAAATTACCTTCAATCCGAGCAGCTCCACAGGAGTGGTTGTCAGTTTGATGGAGGTCTGGACATGCAGTTTTTGTGGCGTTTTAAAACTTACATGCTACCTCCAAGAGAACACAGGAGAGCATTAACCCAGATGATGCAGGTGCTTTGGGATGGAGGTTTAAACCCAAACTTGTGAGGGGAGTGGTTTGATTCCACTTCTCTTTTCAGCATTATTAAATCTCCAAGGCTCATTTGTGTTTATTTTCTTTGGGAATCACTAAAGACCTTACCTGAATGTTGATGCTTACATTTGCAATTAAGGAGAGCTTCCACCATGCCCATGGTGGTGGCTCCGCTGAGGAAGCCACCTCTGTGCAGCCTGATATCCAAATCGGAGAACTCTGCTTTAATTAGCTCACAGGTAAGAGAAAGCTAAGTATCTCTTTAAGTTCTGGCTACACCACCATGCTGCTGCCCTAGCCAGGTGGAGCTGTCCATGCCCATCTTTCAATGTGCTCATAGCCTTTTTGGTGTAGTAGCTGGGTCAAAGCTGGGTGAGTGGATGTCCTTGCTGTCCACCACAGGGTTGTGTAGTAGCAGGAACATCACACTTTTAAGAAGAGGAATCTCAAATCTTTTGCAGATGTTTCTGTTTAGCAGATTTGGAGGAGGAAGTAGAGGATCCCAGAAGTTATATGTTGAATCCTTGGTCTTGCAATGGTTTAGTGACACCCAGTATCTGATTCAAGGGTCTTAGGGTCTTTGTAGGGAGAACCAATACCCTTTTCTTTCTCTCTCTGGTATACATTTGGTGGGCGTGCAGCAAGAATGCATTGAAACAGGTGCTAATGACATTATAATTGACAATAAAGGGGAAGTCAACATATTAAGCAATTCAGAGGAAAAAATCTTTATCTCCTTTTCATGCAGAACTTTGTCTCCAGTAAACTCCCTTTGGAAAAATCAAAATCTTTAATCCAGGGTGATCTCTGACATCCCTATCCCCAGCGCTGTGTTGGGACAAAGTTCATCTGTTTACTGATGGATCTTTGCTGTGGTATGCTCAGGGGTTCTCCTGCATTCCGGCTGTTGTTGGAGGGGGTAGCTGGCTTGTGAAGCCCTCTGTCCCTCCTGCTCCACAGTGTGGACTCAGTGCCTAGGAAACATAACCTGACCTCACTGGGTATTTTTAAAGAAAGATATCAGAGGTTGAATGGAGAGTTGATGGGAGATTGGAACAGCTGAACCTTGGAGGAAGAGATACAAGAAGGAAGAGTGTTATATAAAAGCTGTTAATAGTGAAAACTAAAATGAGAGACTTGTGAAATGCCTGATTTTTTGTTGCGTCAGGAACGGGTAACACCTTATCTGGACCACTACTGTTGGGTTACTTTGATATCATACATCCTTACTGCTGGTACATGCTACCTTCAGCAAGAGTCTGCTGGCCTTGGCCATCACATCTCAGCCCCTGCAGGGGTCTGCCAGCACATGATCTGCACAGAAAAGCTTCTGCAAGTACCAGGAGGATGGAGAGGCTGAGCCTTAACACTTAAAATAAATTTGATGCTAAGTGAAAACCCAAACAAAATGAGGGGGAAGGAGACAAGTAAACAGGCTTGTTTACCTTTATGTATATATTATACCTGGCAGTTAATGGCAGTGGTGAGATTGTGTACAGTGTGGAAAACAAAAAAGATGCATCCTTTCCAAAATGCTTGACCCACTGATACAGGGTGGAGGGCAGCTGACCACCCCAAGGGGGTTGTGTGGAATTTCCTGCTGGTGTTCTCCACCTTATTTTATTCTTTATGTGTAGGTATATGTGTGGCTGGAAAGGATCCAGGCAAAAACTGACGGGTCACATAAAGAAACTGTTTTCCACAGGCATCCTTTAAGTCGCAGGGAGCGTGCGTGGCTATACTTGCTTGGCAGGACACCTGCAATCTTTAAGGCCCAATTAATCATTTCAGAAGGACCATGTTGGAGGGAGAGAAACTTGACCTTCTGGGGCTGATAGGAAAAAAAAATAAAAATCTTCCTTTTCATTGCCTTTCGTTAAAGTTGGGAGGGAGGTCATGCCTCCCGCTGTGGTGCAGGGCAGAGTGCTGTGTCGATAGAGCCGGCCCCGTTGTGTTTGCGAGGCAGCACAGGTGCCAGCTGCGAACAAGCAGGTGTTTGTACAGCGGTGACCTTGAGCGCAGGTTCCTGACCTGCCCTTTCCCTCCTGACTCATCTTTCCTCGAAAAAGGGTTGGTTTCGGTCTGTGGCGTGCCTGCGAGCTTTCTCTGCGTGTAAAAATAACACTATTTAGAGGTCTCTGATAACGGCTTCTCTTGCAAGATGCTTTTCGGTTATTGACCTGGGAGGAATGCAGCTGGGTTGCTGCTGGAGCTGTGTTAAAAGGGTTTTGTTCTGCTGAGGTTTTACATCTGTAAAGAGAGTTTTCTCCTTTAAAGAGGTGGAAACAAGATGCTTTGTGTTTGAGAAAATGCATGTCTGGGACAGGTTTCATCTGGCGAGGAATTTGGGTCTGTTTGTGAACAGGCTGATCTAACTAATTTGGAATAGGGGGACATGCTGGGTGAGCTGCTGGTCTCTCTTAGGCAAGGCTTCCTGGGAAACTTAAGCAAATTGTAATTTTCTATTACTGTTAATAACCTCTTTATCACAATAGAGAATCAACAGTTCCTAATACACATATGTGCCTAGGCATGCCTTTACACGTGTGTATCACTCAGATATCCTGGGCTAATCAGTCTGGTCAGCCTTCTTGTCTTAGACTCATCTGTTTACCTCCTGCTTAATTTTGTGTGTATGAGAGTTAAAGCTTGTATTTACTTGAGGAATAGAGTGGGATATTTTATTGGAAACGCTAACAGCCATGCTGCCAGCATCACTTCATGCTCCTGCAGTGTGTTGTACGTCAGCTTTTGTGCTTTTGTCCCACTCTACCTGTCCAATTGGCCCTGTTTTACAGATGGGCAAACCATGAAGGGGGCAGGAGGAGGGCAAGAGGAGCCAGCCCACATTGTAAACACAATGTTGTGTCCCTGACTTTTGCAGGAGTGAAAACTCCACCGTGTGACCTAAACGCTGGTGGAGGGACCAGAAACAAAGGCAAAAGCTGGGCAGAGAGAGGCGGGAATTGTAAAGAGGCTTCTGGTGAGTTACCACAGCATGAGCTTTCACGTTAATTAACATCTTCATTAATGATCCAGAATAAGGAAAATACTCACAGATGATATCAAATGAAAAGGAGCTGCGAATATGGAATGATACAGAGAGAATTGAAACATGAGAAACATGAATAAATGACAATAAAAGATTTAATGTGGAAAACTTCTGCAGCCACTAGAGCCTCTGGTGAAGCCCTGAGAACACCCTGGGGTGATAGGAGTTTACATGGAGATGCCACAGGAAAAAAAAAAAAAAGTGCCCAATTGTGTTGGAGCTGAGTGTGGATGGTATGAGGGGCTGAAATGGCTGGTTGGTGAAGAAAAGATATGGGAAGCACAAAGGGGGAAAGAAAAGAAAAGAAAAATTAGAGAGAAATTGGTGAAATTCCCAAATATTGAGAAAAAAATTTGCTGGTGGAGGGATGTCTGAGGTTGCTGAGTTGCTGCAATGATGAAGCTACAATGGGAGCTCCATTGCTTCCTACGTTTACAGCTTTGAAGCTCAGGAAGAACCTTTGGATCACCTGGCCTGACTGTGTGTGGGCCCTAGCATTTCATCCATTTACTCTTGAACTGAGCCCGGCAACTTGTGCTTGACTAAAATGTAACTGAGGGACATTTAAAACAAGACTGGGTGATGTATTGAGAAATGAATTGTAGGGCAGCAACTCTGCACTGGTAAGGAGGTGAGTTAAGTGATCTCAGGGGTCTTTTCAGATGCTGTCTTTGCAAGATGGAATAAAATGTGAATATGCAGGTTAAACAGAGACACCTAAACTCATGTGGGACCAGCCCTCTGGCACCATGGGCTCCATCAACTCCAAAGGAGCCTGAAGACCAAGATCTGCATAGTGTGGAGGAGTTGAGGTTTATACTTTCTTTGGAGGGAGAGTGCTGCTCAGCTGAACTGTGTAACTTAATTTGTGGTAAAACCATGTGTGAATGTCTGCATCAGTGAGTGCCAGGAGAAAAAGTCTTTGTATGTGCACTTCTGAAGCGTGTGTACAACTATGGACAGTGTAAAGGATTGCAGAGGGAGTCTGGGGAAGGTTCAGGCTACATCATCAGACTGATCAGTGCAGAGAGACTTAGCTCCAAAATCCCATTGCTAAATAAGGGTGTATCTGCCTGAATTATTTGCAGCTTGCTTTGATCTTTGACAAGTTGCTTTTTGAGTGACACTGAGTTATGGTTCATTACCTTCAAGAGATAATGGCAAAGAAGGAGAAGAGGTTAAGGGGGACAAACACCCCACAAGGTAAAATATTTTTCATAAACCTTAATTGAAGTGGATTAGCAACGAGGATGTGTTTTGTATGTATGTGAGCACACACACATAGGTGTTCTGGGGACAAGAAGAGGTCAGGTCTGGACTCTGAAAAAGAGTTTTCCACTGATTCCTAATGACTTAAGACAGATCTAAGCAACACCAGCTGGAACCAGACAACTTTGGCTCTGGAATAATTGTAGATAATTTATCAGAGCAGTGCTTGAATAATAAGACTATCGCTGCTTTATTGTATCAGCCAGTGTCATAACCAGATAGAAAAGTTTCACATTAACAAGAGGAGCTGCCTTCAGTAAGCGTGTGTGCAAGAGAGAGTGTTCTCATTTTTAAAGTCTGTGTGTACTAAAATGTCAGTGTCTTGACCTCAGGGAAAGGAGTTTGTTAATAAAAAAACCCCAGAAATAAAAAGTAAATAGTCTCTCTGAAAGGTTTATTTAATCTGTTTCTCTTCCTGCCCTGATTTTTCTTAATGTATTTAAAACTTAATATTTACTCTAGCAAAACAAAATCTATAAAATAGTTTTTGTAGGCTCCTAAATAAGTAGTAGCAGCTCAGCCGGAGCCAGCCAGTAAGCGCTGCGAAATATGCATTGTAGAGACATTTGAAGTTGTCCCCAGTGGACAATTTGCACCGTTCAGTGTTAAAAGGCTCTATTTCAGTGCTGCAGAAAGCCCCCCAGATCCCCTGACTAGGCAAGTCGAGTTTACAGATGATGTACTCCACTCAGCTGGCTTGTAGTTTCAGGGCTTAAGTGGCTGGCAGGGCAAAGAGGGGATAGTTAAAATTCTCAAGCTGCTAAAATGGAAAGCCTCACAAGATTTTATGACAGCAGGAAAAATAATTTTGGAAGGCTAAGTGGTGCAGGCTTGACCAACCAGATGGTCAGGGAGCCTTGGCTGGGGGTGGCAGGGGCTGTTTTGGTGAAGGAGAGGGAGGTTTGGAAAATGGGGTTCTTACCAAATATTGAACCTGCCCTGAAAAATGAAAATGGTAGAAATGTGTGCAGCCAGGTAATGTCACAGGCTGCTTCATTTCCTCTGGTTAAAAAACCTGCCCTGCTAATTACTGTGCTTTCAGAATGTATTCAACAGGAGGTGTTTATACTCAATTTATCATAGTTTTGAGTTCCTTCTCCTGAAATCTGGCTTTGGTTTCTTCCGCTGTGAAGTTTGGGAGGGAAATGGAGTGATTCCACTGATTTTCACTGGCAAAGCATGCCAAGGGAATGCACTGTCTGTCCTGGTGTCCATTTGTCTGTCCCTCCTCTGGAGGACGAACATTGGCTTCAATGTGCTTCATCTCCATTTGTCTTGGGTGTTTCTCTGCCACCCAGGACATGCTCTCCAGTCTTTTTTACCTCTTTTGGGGTAAAAATGGAATTATTTTAGCTCTTCAGAGTAAAGCAGACCTAGTCATGTTCCTTGTGTCCTACCTCTGTCAGGAAACATGTGGAGAGACCAGGAGCGTGAGAAAACATTTTTCTGTTTCTTTATTTTCTCCAGATCATCTTAATTTGTTTATCAACAGCTTTCTGTCATTATGTGGTGGTTTTATGGCTTGAGAGGTTTATGTTTATGCTTTGTTTAGGGTTTTAGTTTAGGGGTTTTGGCTTGAGAGGCTTATGTTTGCTTGGTTAGGGTGTTGGCTTAAGGTTGGCATGCAAGCTTTTTGTTTGGTTTGTTTATTTGTGGTTTTTTTTTGTGGGTTTTTTTTTTTGTTTTTTTTTCAATTCAGAAATTGCAGGTAAGTTTTAGACACTCTGAAGAATATCTGTAGCCTCCTGTTGTGCACAGAGAAATGTGCTGAATTCAAAGAAGCTCCTTTGACTGTTGCTATTTTCGGGAGTTTACACAGGATTTCCCATTACCATTCAGGGAGTGAACAATATATGGAACATATATATTTTATTTTTTTTTTCCTCTTTTCAAGAAAAAGACTCTGAACAGTATCGGAGCTTTTTTGGCAGCTGGTTAGAAACAGCCCTGCAGGGGGACTGAGGTATGAACATAGGAATAAACTCCAACTTGTATTTTGATCCTTTTAATTTTGAAATCGTGAGTTATTTCCTGCAGGCAGGAGGGTGGACACTGCCTCCAGCACCTCGTTTGCTGGAGAGAATTGAGAGCATTTGGTTTTATCAGCCGCTGGCATGGTAATGAGCCTATTTCTATTGAAATTGGCTCATTACTATTCATTTTTGCTGGCTCTCAACCAAGTCATGAATCGCTTTTTGATTTTCAGGGGAGGAAAAAAAAAAAAAAAATGTAGGGAGTTGGTCCCATCCACTGATAGAAGCGACAATGTGAGGACATGCAGGGTGAGTGTCTGCACCATGACCCTCCAGCTGGAGTTGTTGTGACAAAGGGTCTTCTCTGCTTCCTAGACCCTAGCATCCCTCCTCATTGTGCCAAGTGGTGGCATGGGGTTTAAGAAGTGTACACAGAGGATCCGTCAAGGATTTGTTGTGTTTAAACGTGACTTGACCAAATGAGCAGTTGGGTTTTCAGAGGGGATGGGGTCCATGTGAGTATTGAATGAGAGAGAGTGAGAGCAACTTCCTATGTCTAATATATTTTGTTGGGCTGATTGTTTCTGCTTGTGGGATTTTTGGCAACTTGTCAAATTATGTATTCAAGTATAGATAGTGACATTTAGTGTTTTGGTTTTTTTTTCTTATTTTATGCGATGTGTAAGACTTTTTCCTCTCTCCCCCTCACACAGACATGCATACTCACACACATAGACATCTCTGGGAAATGTTTTAGCAGCAGAGAAAATCAAAACTCAGTCTGTCTGAAAAATATCTTTCCTTAAAAATGACTAAGTATGTATTAATTATACATTAATGTAATTTTACTCCTGTTACCAGTTTGAAAAAACTCAGCCAGACTCTGCCACCTGTACTCACATGTGACTAAAATGCCATTAAACCATTGTGGCTTGTGATAAGATGAGATTTCTCATGCAGACAGGGAAACACTGGGTTTGCTTGCACTTTTTTCTAGATGCCTGATGTGGAAGGAGTGTCATTATTAGATGGGTTATATGTAGCCCCTTCTGAAATGACCTTTTGAATAAAGCATCCAGGCATCGCTAAATGTTTTAGAAAATCTTACCCCTGGTGTGGGAGAGAATTTTTTGGCAGAGCAGCACTGAACTTTATTTCTATACATGCTTAGACTCTTTCAGACTTTGTTTTCAAAGCTAGTTTCTCTTCAAATTAAGAAATGAAATAAAAATGCTAATAGCTCGCACTTGAATTGTCTGTATTTAATACTGTGCTTCTGTGGTGCACAAGAAAGGAGAACACTTACTTTCTCCTATAGTTTGAAAAATAAAAGTCAAATTTACTACTTTTTAAGTACCAGGAGCTGGAAAAATGATAGGCAGATGATGACTTGTATAAAGCGAACATTGTCCCTCCAGGTAAGTACTGAATCGAGGTCTACAAAATATTCACAACAATTGTTGATACAGTTTCATACTTGCACTGTTTTTCATGTTATTATAAGAAAATAAACTGGCTGATTTTGTAGAAGTCATAGCTTTTTTTTTTTTTTTCCTACCAGACTGAAAGTATATCTCCTTCAGAGCAAAAAGAGGCTTCAAAGTTTTGTTTCAAGCTGTTGCATACTTTTGGAATTATTAACAGTGCTGTTACAATCACTGGTGGAGGAAAGGGACTTGCATCACAAGTGGGAGAACTTTCAAAGTCCTTTGAGGAAACAGTTTTAGGTTTTCCTTTATGTACTTAGAGCTTTCTTTGCTGGAGGAGTTGGCATGGTGTCAAGAGTCTTGATTCATGCTTTCATCCCTTCACCCAGTAGATCAGGCTGACTCTGAGGTATCACGACTGGTCCATACACTACTGTAGGTGGGGGCCTTAATGCAATCTTGTAAAAGCTTTTATCAGCTTTTGTTGGGTCATAACAAATTAAAACAGCCTGACCTGGCTTCTCATCTGAGTGTCTCAGGTCAAGTATATTTACTTCTGTTTGTTTATTTTTAGAACTTTAAATACTCAGCTTTATTTTTGTTGCAGTAAACTGGCCAGAAGTGATCTGTTATAGTAGTCTGTAGGAGAATCACACGAGTGACAGATGTTTGTCTTTGTTCATTATATAGCTGGAGTTTATTTAGATTTTCAGCATAAAGATTTTACATTAGGAAATAGCAAAAAAAAAAGCTTCCAAATTCAAATCATCCTTGCCTTTCATGATCTGGATCATCTGGATAAGCTAGCAGGCCTATTTGTCTTTTGTGAAGACTTGTGATTCTATTCTGGGAATTCACATCAGTTGAGCAACAGTTTTAAATAGACCAAATGATGTAGTCACGTCTCACATCTTCCTGTGATTCCCTGGCATGGAAAATGGATGATGCAATGTAGGAAGCTGGTGACATTGGGAAACCCTGGGTTACTTGGGACTGGAAGAGTACCCAGATCCAGCTGACTGTCTCTAGCTAAATGAGTTTATAAGATGTAAGGGACCCGTGAAGCCAAAATCATATTGGTTCAGGATTTGGAGAAGCACTCAAATGGCTTTTAAGAAGACACAGTCAGGAAAATGCATTGTCCAGAGAGAAATTAGAACATTTCAGGTGTCAGAGGTATCAGAAGAACCCATGAATTCTGGGTGTTGCCGAGAATGTGAAAAAATAATGAGGTCCAGTTGTTTTGGTACCATGCACATATTAGTGTCCTTATACACCACAGCATTTTGTCTAATTCCTTATCTCTGTTTCAATTCCCAGCAGCATACCTCAATTTATCCTGGCAACAGGCTCCTTCAGGGTTATCATCTGAGACCTCTTGGCTGAAACGAATGAACTTTGTTTCTCTGAACAAAAAGAAGCTGCTTATGCTCCGTACTAGACTGGGGCTGAAGAGACTTTTATTTGCTGCATGGGCTTTGGGGACAATGCAGTGAGAATCACTTTAGCTGCTCTGAGGAGCTTACAGTCTGCATAAATTATATAGCTAATATAAATTTTATAAACTATGCTGGTCAGACTCGGGGAGAGATTTGCCCAGGCTGATACCTGAGTTAAAAGTACATTGGAATCAACCTTCCGAAGAGAAGAGAGTTGAGGTGATTTACATCTAGAATACATCTTAGTCTGGAATTGGCCTTCAGCAGCAACAAACACTAGCTTTTCTCTCTTCAGGAATAGATACTTTCCAGTATCTGGTGGCCCTGGTCCAGACCAACCCAGGGAGGAGCAAAGGGAAAAATTATGCATGTAATTGAACTGCATCAGAATTGTTTGAAATGGTCTGAGAGGGCATACATAGAAATGATGGGATGAAATGACAAGGAAAAACTTATGTGGAGCATTACAACCTCCTAACTGACAGATATATTAGACTAAGGAGGAATATCCCAAGGGAAACAGTGGAAGCCCCACTGTTTGGATAATTTCTAATTAAACTAGACAAAGCACTTGAGAATATATTGTAAGGGAAAATCCTGTAATGGCAGCAAGCTGGACAGGGTGACCCTATAGGTCTTTTTAATTTCTAATTTCTATGATTCACTAATGATTAAGTAATTCATAGATAAACTAAACATCCGTATTGCTGGGTCTTATCCGAAACTCACCTCACCTATCAACCTTTTCAAATTTACCAATTAATAGTTAATTAGTTAATGTTTGTAAAGTGCTTTGAAGATGAAAAGTGCTAAGTGCTAAGTATTATTATAGAAATAGGGATAGATAAACTCATTTTACTTAATTTTGAACCCAGTCAAACACTCATGGAGGGCTCAAAATTCAGATTCAGACTTGAGCATTATTGGGTTTGCCTGCCTCATAGAGGCATGTTCTGTGAGGTTGTTACACTGTGATTAAAATGCAGTTATAATTCTGATAATGCACTTATCACACATTTCTATATATGGTGCAGCAGTTATAATCCTGATAAAAAGTGCATGAAAAGCTATTGTCTCTGTCCTAAAGCAAGCTGCAGTGTACAATGCAAGCACTTTGCTTTGTAAGGGAGTGCAAGTTGCACAGAGAATATGAAAGCTGTTTTCTGTAATGGTTTTCACTCTTCCAGTTTATGCTGATTTTTTGGACAATATTTAGTATCATCAAGTGAATGAGTTAATATTCAGGAAGGAACTTCACTAAGAATTCCCAGATTATTGTATTTTAAGTCCCTCTTAATGTCTGTTCTAGCAAGTTTGTTGCTGGTATGCACCATGGTCTCAGCTGTGACTTTTATCACACAGAAAGTGGCACAGTCTCCAGTGTGACAGAGGTAATGTCTGACATGCACAGCGTGGCAGGGTGTCCAGGGACACAGTGATGGTAGGTCTGTATGAGGGTGAGACTGTTGGTGAAACTATATTAGACAAATCAGGGTAATCCCAATCCTGCCTGCCTGAAGTAAGGCAAAACCAAAATGAATGGATGAAATAGTAAAGGATTAATTTTTGCTTTTATTTTCAAAATAAAAAATAAAATTGTGACACAATACCATTTTATATTCAGAAACCAAGATCTGGACACAATAGAATACAGTAGAGTTGATAATTTCAGTAAGTTCTGGCCTGAATATTGCCTTAACTGGGTCCACATTACCTTTCCATTGCCTTTTGTGGGAAGGCTTCTTTCCCTGTCCATTTGGCTATTCCTAGGAAAAAAAAAAATCAGGCTTTCAAACACAAGTTTGTTAATCAGAATCTTAAAGTCATTTGTAACAGAGCAAACAAAGCAGTTTCAGGTGGAGCTCACTAATGTCAGGGCATACAATTTGAGAGCACAATAATGATTCGGGAAATAATACCACGTGGTTTGTGGTAGGTTTACTCATTACAGTGCTTGAATAATAAATCTTAGGTATTGAAGCCTCAAACGAATAATCACAGTGAATGAGTAATTTATAGGTTAAAATGTGTTGAATCAAAGCACTCATCCAGTAATTTGAAAAGGCGCATGCTTCTGTGTGAACTGAGGTTCCCCCAGTCTTCTGGATGTGCTAGAAATACAAAATGATGGCAAATATTTTAATAGGTATTTCAAACAGGTGATATAGCACAGAACTGAAGAGCAAATATACATATGGTTTGGGCTTGGAAGCACAATCCAGGGACCTAAAGGCTTTCTGATACAACTTCAATATTATTATAAGGCTCTGGGATATGTTCTTGTGAAAAAAAGATAGGGGAAGTTTATGGTAAGTGGGACCAATTTCAGATGGATTTATAAAAGCTAGATCACAGCAGAGTAACCTGACATCTCTCTTGGGTAAAATAACTGATTCCTTGGACAATGGAAATGCAGGAGATCTAATCTGTCTGGACATCAGTGAAGCACTTGATTAAGTGCCACGTGGGAAATGTCTAGTTAAGTGGGAGGAGATGGGCCTTCATGTAAGGGTGACGAGGAATGGCTAAAAAGGGGGAGACATCAACAGGTTGTGAAAGGGGAAGCGCATAGGTCAGGAGAAGGTCTCATTAGTGGAGCTTGTCAAGGATTGGTCTGACTCATCTTATTTAACATTTTCATTAATGACCTTCGGGCATAAATTAGGTATGTGCTAATGAATTGTTGGAGTTGACAAAAGTTTGGAGACTTTGCCAGTGAACAAGGAGAGCCTGAGTACATAGAAAAGACAGTGTGTGGCCTTGGGAGTAGGAACGGGAGTCATAAGAAAAAGAAACAAACACACAGGAAATAAGAACTTTAGTTCACAATGTGACCCTATTGGTAGCAGTAGAGATGCATGAAAGGATGACTCTCATGCACCAAAGAAATGGGAACAATATCCCTAAGATGCTTCAGGTGAGCTATTTTAACAGAGATGGGAA
>VWZY01002376.1:79423-87596 GCA_013399075.1 Chloroceryle aenea
TGAGCACACACCATGCTTCTCTATGTACCTTCAGGGCTGCCTGTCTGCAGCTGCTCATTGCTCTGCCAGATGGGGGACATTTTGGGATTCACCCATTGTCTTTTCCAACAGCTGTCCTGAAGCCTAAGGCTCCTTCCCCAAACATGCAATTGTATTGTCCACTTCAAGTCCTTCCTCTTAGCGGCCTTCCTGCACTCTGGCTTGCCTTTCTGATCTCTTTTTTTTTTTTTTTTCCTTTGGGACTGCATCCATTCAAGTAATGAATAGCTGTGAGCCCAGAGGAGGGGTTGTCTTGCCTCACATGAAGGTTAACTCCAGGTTTCTTCCACGGTCCTCATTACACAGCCAAGCACACCACTGTACTTGTCTTGCATGGGCTTTCCCTGTGCCGACCCATTTGCCCCATCTCAATCCAGCCTCTACCACTGTATGGAGCTATAAAAACGACAGCCCGGGGCTCTTCTTGTTGACATCCTGATAGACGGGACTTATCTGTCCTTAAAATCAGCTTCAGGAAACGGAAGTTTAAAATGCAATATGCTGGGTCAGGAAATTGTAGCTTTTCTCCCTTGAACTCAGAGAGTGCACCTAGTGAAAAAGGAGCTGCTGCTGTACTTTGATATTTCCTGAAGATTTGAAGGAGGAGACAGGTGGTTAAAATGCATGGCTCTATTCTGGAGTATATTAAGGACTCGTTCCCAAGGCTGCTGTTTTTTGGGGTGTCTATGTGTGTTCATCTATACATATTATATATAAGTATATATATCTTATATACTTATTTTCTGTTTAGTGTAAAATGATAAATAATATTAGAACCGTATTCAACCAAATCACTGCTTAACATGGTTAATGGAGGAGCAACAATTGTTTCATAAGCAGCACTCAGCAAAGTTCATTTTATGCCAGAGCAGCTTTTCTAGAACCAGTTTTAAAGTTAATTATCAAAGGCAGGCATCTTCTGTGGCCCCCCACTGGGTATGTTGTTCAGCTTTCCTTGGGAAAGAGTCGCTCTACAGAAGATGATCTTCATGGTGTCACAGTCCAGGGAGCTGAGCATGTCCGAGCTAATCAGCTTAGAACATCAGTACCATCTTAATGTGGGATTTGGGACCTTCTGGATGCAGGGTGAGAAGCTGAACTAGTCTGCAAGCATATCACTTTATTCCTTTTGCTTTAAGCAAGAATAATTTGCCTTTTTTCTCTCATCTTTCTTCCTTGTTGTTTTGCCCCTGAAAACTGTGCGGCAAAAGCAACCTCCAGGGTGGACACTAAATCTTCTGATGCAGGCAGAGCAGTGATAACATCTGAACTGAGGGTGCTTTTCCAGGGCATGCTTGACAGATGTAGCAGGGCCTTTTAGGATTTAGTACTGGAGCATATCTATTACCCACGCTGCAGCACAGCTTGGCAGGAGCTGTGTGGTAATCTCCCATGAATTCTGTCTGACTTATCAGAGCATCTGAACAGGTTCCTGCAGGATGCAGAGTCACTGCACCAAGTTGGGGAGAGACAGACCATACACTTGGAGCTCCTTTTAACTCTTGGTGGCCCAAAGCCCTTCCATGCTGAGGCGGTGATTTCCCTTTCTGGAATTGATGTCACTCTGCCTCTTCTGCTCGTGCTTCCCCTTCCTTGTTCTCTACTTCCCCCAGTGTATGATTTCAAGGAGCAGAATGTAATTTCTGCGTATCTGAGAGGGTAAGAGTAATTGCTCTAATGGCATGGCAGCCTGACTATTTCTTTGGCAGAATGTAGTAAATATGATACATGTGGTGGAATTTCAGCTTTTGCTGGTTGCAAGTCCAGGACTCTGTTGCACATAGGAGTGTGTGCTTAACAGCTTTATTCCCTGTCTTTGCTGTATGTGTTTTATCTCAGTCTTACTGAGAAGGGTATTTAAAATTCTGCCTTAATCTGCGATAACAATTACCTTAGTGTTTTATATTTTTATATATGCACACATACACACACACATATATATTAAAATCCACCCCACCAAGATTGATCACAAACACAAAATTGTTTAGATCACAGATTAAAGTTTAATTTTGGAGTTTTGCTTTAGGGTTAGAATTAGCTTCAGAGTGTGAGTTGCATAGGAGGCGCTGTAATTTGTTTTAAGGATAAGGCCTTCAGGCTGCTGTGCATAAAATGAGCATGATTCCTTATTCCCACGGTTGATTTTTGAATGGAAGTGCAATTAGAATTTTTTCACCCAGAAGCATCTACAGTACAGAGCAAAGATAATACCTTGAATGCTTATCAGCTTGGGGAACTTCTCCTGGAATTTTATTTATTGTTCACCTAGCACTAATTCAAAAAAGATCCATGCAAACCCTAACAATACACTTGCTCTTTAATTTGGAGTCTAGTGTGTTTGTAGAGACTCTTGCAGGGGCTTTATTATTACCGAGCGAGATTTCAATGGTGAATTTTAATGTCAGACACAGAAATGTGCAACCAGTTATTTCTGATAGAATGGAAACTATTACAAACAAAACACTGATGTAGTAATGCTTCTGTTAATCCTCAATTGCTGCAGATATTTTTCTGTCACACCAGGAAGCTGTACTGCCGACTGGTATTGAACAGCCACAATCTGCATATGAGAGGTATGCAGATGATATTTTTTCTGATTATTGATGCTGATCACATTCGTCGTCCACTGGAAGAACTGAACAATCGATACTTGCAGAATATTCATTTAACCTATGAAAGAGAGGTGAATTCCTGCATCCAATTTTGGGATGTCATGGTCACTAAAGAGCCAGATTCTTCCATTTCCACTGCATGATATCAAAAAGATATTGCCTCGGGTAGACACATGTTAGACATCACCTCAGTCGCTTGCTGTGAAAAGAAGGTAGGAAGCAGGAATTTATATCATAGTTTGGGAAGTCTGTTATCTTAAAATATTTGGGTTGGTTTTTTTTCTTAGCAGAATTTTCCAGAAATTTCTATGTGTAGTTACCTGTGTGCATGAATACAGGTGCTAATCTAATAATGCCCCGCTAAGGCTGAATTTGGGCTATTTGTGCCACGTCCTGGGCCTGTATGGGAATTCAGATGGGCCTGGGTGTGTGTACAAAAATGCCAACACAGCTCTTCTGAGGACCAGGACTGTATTAGGATTTTTGGAGTCCAAGAAATACCAAGGGAAACTATGATTTAGGCCCATTGCTACAACCGTATTTTTTAAAGGCAAGAAGGTTCTTCCCCAAAAGCTGCTTTTGCAGCAGGGTCCCAACACGCTTTGCTAAGACTGTTTCTTCAAGGACTTTCCCCAGTTCAGCGAGCAATGAAATGGGCAACCAAAACCAGGTAAATGTGAATGAGCCCTCATTGTTTTGGGTAGACATTTTGGGATGTGCCCTGTGGGTACACACATCCTTGCACGAGTTGCTCCTGGAGCTGGGGGGCTCGACAGAGCTTCAAGCTACACCCGAACCTTGCCTATAGCCATTTCTTTCATTTGAAAAAGTATGGGTTTTATCTCTTATTGAACAAACAAAGAACTTTCTGACATTTATTTTGATGTGAAAAAAAAAAAAAAAAAAAATCTAGTCACTTATTACAAGGGCCAGGAAGCATAAATCCAGATTGGCTCACAGACACCTTAAACACAAATTGTATTCAGGTAAATGGTCCCTAAAAATGACTGGATAGTACATGTACATCATAGTTGCTAGAAAGGAAATTTAAAGCTCCCCATTACAAAGGATAATACAAAGAAAGAAATGTATTTTCATTATCCTCCCATAGTTTCAAAGTATCTTGAAATTTGATTCAGGTCCTAAAGATATGAGGCAATATCAATGTTACCTTTGAGTCAACTGCCATGTCTTGACACTTGATCAGTCTGTAAAAGCTCCTGGAAGAATCAGAAACAAACAATTTTATTCCTCAAACGGGAGCTCGTGCAGCAGCGTGACCAAGAACGTTTTCGTCTCCTCTAAATATGACTGCAGGTCCTGCAATGTGTTTAATCAGAACACTGGGGTCAAATACAACACTTTTGTACATTCTCTTTTAGAACTATTACCTAGATAAAAAAAAAATAAAAAAAATAATTCCCCAATAAGGACACACATTTTGAAAATTCCAAGAAACTGTGTGCATTGAGGGTATCTTATCCATGCCAGTTGGAAGTGAGAGGCATATTTAAACTCAGGTGTTGCACTGGTCTTTAACATTACTCCTCCACATATACATATGCAAATTCAGGTGTACATATGCTGCTGTTATTTTTCCTACGTTGTCTTTCCACTTCTATTTGTGCTAAAAAAGCTTGATTTCCAGGAATAGTTTTATTGGTCACTATGCTCATGCAGGTTTACTTGGTTTGGTCCTAAGTGGTGATTTTAAGCAACAGTTTAAAATCCCAGACATAGCTATTGAAACTATTGGAAAAAACTGCAGAGAGCTCTGAAATAGTGCTACCCACAATTTGCTTGGTAAATTGAAAGGCTTTGGATGGTTTTGTTAAATAAAGAAAGCTTGGGCCCAAATGGAAAACCTTTTATCTTGTTCTTTTTCGGGACAGATTATTTATTGTTTGCTTGTTTTATTATTATTTGTTTTGTTTTTAAATTACAGATGTTTCCTTTTCAATCTATGTTTTCCTTAAGCATCCACATATAATGAATGACTTTTTCCTCACCTTACCTGTGGCAGGACAAAACCAATCTACTTTAACTAGAGGGTTGGGAGGGGGGTGAAAAAAAAATTAGAAGAATCACCAAATTATTTTAAGCATGTTTTGAAATAGAATTGCTTTAGAGTAGCCTCTGGGTACATGAAGGAGTAAAAGGAATCTGATCTGGCCACTTAGGAGAGGCTGCCCTGGTTGAGGAGAGGCTCTATGCTCACTCCAGCCATGGAACGGAGAGTTCATG
Source organism: Chloroceryle aenea (assembly GCA_013399075.1). Classification (NCBI taxonomy): domain Eukaryota; kingdom Metazoa; phylum Chordata; class Aves; order Coraciiformes; family Cerylidae; genus Chloroceryle; species Chloroceryle aenea. The sequence goes on from VWZY01002376.1 coordinate 84,319, forward strand.
GGTTGATGATGCAGCATGTGTTTGCCTGAGTTGCTTCAGGACTCATTAATCTTTGGTTTCTCACTTACTGACACACTTAAGGGCAAAGCTATGTTAAGATAATGTTAAGTATCTGCCCTGGACCATAGGATGGAAAGTGAGTTTTAAAAGCTAGAGAGGACAACTAGTTTGTGAGTAAGAGCCAGTGTAGTAATGCTTCTGCTATAATGTTTAAGAGCATAACACACCACGTGGGACACATCTTCCTCTACAAACCCACGATCTACCTGGTGAATTAAAGGAATAGATTAATTTATGCTGCCAGTAGAGGGAACTGATGTACACATGAGTAGATGCTGCAGCATTTCTTCAGGGGAAAAAAAAAGTTTAAAAATATAAACATAAGTAAATCCTCTGTACTTCAAGAGGGGATCAAAGGTACCATTTGCAGCTCACAGTACTCAATGTCTTGGAAGCAAGAAGGAAGGGCCTGGGCCTGTTTCCTTACGGAAGAGTCCCACCTTCTTCAATAGTATTACTCACAAAGTAAGGTACAAAGGTGGTAGAATCGAGCAGTACGTGAACATGTATCCACAGGGTTCTAAGAAAAGAGATTTTGGATCATTCTGTTTTTTTGAGACCTCTGGACACAGCTTGAAATGGGCTATTTAAGTCAAAGCAGCAGTGTTTGTTGTTTTGTTTTTTTTTTCTTCAGTCCCTTTGATGTAGATTTATTCAACATTCACCTTAAGCCCACAGAAGGGATACCGAGGTGGGCTGCTAATGAACTAACTAATGTCACCGTCTTCCTTCTCTTTTCTCCCTGTGTGGGCAGCAGTGCAAAAAGCAAAGTGCAGGGCTCGGAGGTCAGAGAGAAAGAGACGGACAGTGTCAGGAACAAAATACATATGATTTCAATGACAGTAAAGAAATAAGAAAAAGGCTGCTATTAAATAACCACTTGATAACAAAAATCAGCAAACAGGGATGAATTTAATTTTGGAAAGGTTCTTCTCAAAGTAGTCAATGCTGGCGTTACTGTCTTTGAAAGTGTCTGCCAATCTAGAAAGCGGCAAAGCTGCTGAACAAAAAAGAACTGTAGAAAATGTGATAAATTCATTCACCTCTCAGAGAAATCTGACAGGTAAAAAGCCTGACTTCAGTTGTAGCCATGGGTAACCCCTTTGAAATCGTTTATTCCAGAAGTTTCAATGAATGCCTTTATTTTTTTTGTATCTGACATTCATTTGTGCATAAAAAGCCAGAAAGTAATTTGGGTGGAGCTCAAATTTTTTTGAAGTAGCACCCACATTCACTTTGAGGTGGATGGTCATTTCTAGTTTTGCTAACTGAACACTCTATATTTCTTTTTGGGGACATATGAAACTGGGAGTAAGGACAGAATGAACCACTGAAGATAAAATTAAGAACACTGACTCCTGCTTCCTAATATTAAAACCCAGCTCAAATGATAAACCTTTCTTCAGGTTCTGAAATATTGAGGCAAACAGTTGATGCCTTTTGTTTTGTAGGCTTTTTTTCTTCTTTTTTTTTCTTTTCTGTCCCAGTTCAGGTTTCCAGATAGGATTGGAACTGAATGTGCCAAAAATACCAGGATAGAAGCTGTTCTCATGGGTGTTTCCATCTGGAATCTAATGTAGAAATGCCAGAAATCCTGTAGGAAAACCTGTTCTCATGTGTTTTCCTGCCTGGTTCAACGTTTTTGATATGTTGGGAGAGTTTGGATTAGCAGCAGATAAGCAGAGAAACTGGATCTGAATGCCAAACTTTTTTTTGAAGTTTTTTCATCCCCACTGGAAGCATTATGATGCCGATAGGCATAAGGTATATAGTCTGTCCCCTGCTGGGTAGGGTTTAAAGCTGGCTGCATAGCAATAAACAAATGCATAAATATATTCACAAATGAGTAGGGCTTTGCTCTTCACTTCTTTGCAAGGCTATTTTAACCATCTCTGCTATTTGAGATAATCTTTGGTTATTTGTACAAACATTTGTATGTTCAGAAAGTTTTGTGGGTCTTGGTAAGACTGTACACCTGGAAAGTTATTTTTCAAATGTTTACTTTTCATCACTTCTTATTTATTATTTGTCATTTAAATTTCTCGGGGTGTGTGCTTGTGTAGGTCTGCTGAGCTCAAAGAAACCAACATTAGGTTTCTTTGCAAAGGGTGCTGAGCCCTAGCCTAAGAGGTATGGTAGATTGTGTTTTCCTTTCACCAAATCTGGTCCAACTGTACCAGCAGGTAATACCCAGACCCTGGAGAGATCTGATCCTCTCAGACAAGAAGATCTTGGGCAGTCAAATGGTCTTTTCTTGCCACTGGGATGGGGCTCCTGCATCTGGCCAAGGGTGAAGTTCAGTGGGAGCTGTGAGTGCTTCCTTTGCCTCTCACAGAGCCGCCAGTTCTTCATCTGTCATTTTCAACCCTTTTCCAGTTGTCTTAGGGAGCCTTGTGACCAAGGACAAGGAAAAGGCTGAGTTTCTGAGTGTCCACTTTGCCTCATTTTTTGTCAGCAATGCCAGTTGCTACCTGGGAGTCTAGCTCCCTGAATTGGAAGATGGGGATGGGGAGCAGAATGCAGCCCCCATAATCCGTGAGGAAATGATCAGTGACCTATTGTGCCATATAGATGCGCACAAGTCTATGGGACTGGATGCGATCCACCCAAGGGTACTAAAAGAGCTGACAGAAGTGTTCACCAAGCCACTCTCCATTATTTATCAACAGTCCTGGCTAACCAGGGAGGTGCCAGTCGACTGAAAGCTAGCAAATGTGACGCCCATCTACAAGAACGGCTGAAAGGATGATCCTGGGAACTACAGACCTGTCAGTCTGACCTTGGTGCCAGGGAAGGTTAGTTAGGGAGCAGGTCATCTTGAGTACCATCTCACAGCACATACAAGACAACCAGGTGATCAGGCCCAGTCAGCGTGGGTTTATGAAAGTCAAGTCCTGCCTGACTAACCTGATCTCCTTCTACAACAAGGTGACCTGTCTAGTGGATGCGGGAAAAGATGTGAACACTGTCTACCTGGACTTTAGTAAAGCCTTTGGCATTGTCTTCCACAGCATTCTCCTTCAGAAACTTCTGGTGCAAGGATAAATACACTCTGCACTGGATAAAAACTGGCTGCATGGCCGGGCTGAAAGAGTGGTAGTGAATGGAGCTAAATTTGGCTAGTGTCCAGTCACCAGTGGTGTTCCCCAGAGTTCAGTACTGGGGCCTGTTCTCTTCAATATCTTTATTAATGATCTAGATGAGGGGATTGAGTGTAC
>VWZY01002376.1:87714-107177 GCA_013399075.1 Chloroceryle aenea
CAGCTCCTGTGATGAGCGGCTGAGGGTGCTTGGGTTATTTAGTCTGGAGAAGAGGAGGCTGAGGAGAGAACTTATTGCTCTCTATGACTATCTGAAAGGAGATTGGCAGGGGGGCAGCCTCTTCTCTCTAGTGACATGTGACAGGACCAGATGGAATGGATGCAAGCTGTGCAAGGGCAGGTTTAGGCTGGGTATTATGAAACATTTCTTCACCAAAAGGGTTATCAAATATTGGAATGATCTGTCCAGGGCAGTGGTGGAATTGCCATCCCTGGAGGCATTTAAATAGCATGTGGACCTGGTGCTTGGAGACATGGTTCAGTGGTGAGCTTGCAGTGTTGGGTCACAGGTTGGACTAGCTGATCTTGAAGGTCTCTTACAACCAAAGACATTCTGTGATTCTGGTTGCTACTGATACTGCAGCGGGTCTTTCAAAATCTTATCTGTTCATCCTTGACACTGATTCTGTAGCTTGCTGATTCCTAACCTCTGGTGAGAAGCTGTATGCTGACCTTTGCGGCCTGGCAAAGTGGTCTCTGGCTCAGGCCTGGAGCACTACTACCATCTCCTTCTCTCTGCTCTCCCCTCAGGGCTCACAGAGCTTCCTCCCATGCCGCCTTCTCCCACTTCATGCCTCACTGCCAGGTGCCATTTCACCCTCTCTTTAAAGGCCATTGCCCTGAGGTGCCTCTGGGATGGCTGAGGGGCTGGGTTGTTCCCTGCATTGCAGTCACTGGAACTGTCTGGAACTGGCCGTGGCCAGAGTAGGGCAACTCCAGCCGCTCCTCACAGTGTGATTGACACCGAAGCACCCACAGCTGGTATGACCACTAATTTGTGGGTGGGAGATTGTTCATCCCAGTTATTTAATCCAGGAAGAGGGTGGCTTCTGGGAGAAGTGAGTCCCCACACCTAAGGTGGACTCCCTGCCTGGCCTGTGTGCTGATGTTGTGGCCGTCCCTTCCTCAAGTGAAGCTGTGCTGGGGAGGTGAGGAGGCTTCCTCAAATAGCACCTGCTGCAGACAATGTGCCGAGGAATAAAATGTCTTCTAAACCATGTTTGCAAATTCAGCTTTTTTCACCAAAGGCCAATCGGTTCATCTCCAATAACATTGCCTGGACAGAGGGCAACTTCGGCGTAGCAACAGGTGGAGGAAGGCCACTTTGCTGCGGCAGCCCAGCGCCAACATCAGGTATGACAGACCTTTGGGAGCAAATAGAGAGGCCCTTTTTTTTGTTATGTTATTTTATTTTAGCTTGTGAATCGGGTTTAGCTTCTTTTGTTGCCAAAGCGTGGAATCCTGCAGATCCTTCACTCCTGCTACCTCCAGAAATTGAATTTCTGCTGAACAGAGCCCTGACACATTTAGTCCCTTGTATAGAGCTCCTTTTATCAGGGCAGTCATAGGTGAACCCATGCTGAGGGGCTTTCTTCTGCTTAATGCCTCTCCTCTGCGCAGCAGCTACGTAAAGAAGCGGAAATCTCCCCCCTTCCCTCAAGCATGGCATGAGGACGCACACACACACATCTGAGAGCATCGGTATTGTATTTGCACAGGCCAACACTTACCTGACAGAAAGCTGTTTATTTTTGCAGCTCCCTCTCTTTCGAGCTCTGTCTGTACTGCTGTCTTCCCCCTGCCATGGACACACATTAAATCCCTGTATCAGCTGTCGGTAGTGATCTGTGCAGAACGAACATCTGTATTAAGTTTGCAGAGCTAGTCAAAATGTTTGCCAGGACTATTTAACAGGGAGATCAATAGCAAGTGCCTCTCTGTTTGTTTTAACAAAACAAAATTGGTTGCAGAGCAAAACCTTTTTAGAACAACAACCACAAAAAAAAAACCAACTCTGGCATTACTCCAGCTCAGTGTAACAACATGAGGGGAAAGGGCATTCCTGAGTACTGTCTCAGATTTATTTTCATTATGCAGTTATTAGGGTAAGGGAGCATTAGATGGCTGTTGTCACTGGAAGACCCTCTCCCTATAAAGATGGTGTACTTGCTGGTTTGTTTGGAGGTATACTGATTTATGGCTGTCAGCTCCCGCCTGACAGTGTCCTGACAAGTTCTGCTGGTAGAAACTTATTCAAGCTTGAAGTGACACTTCTGCACTGCTGGTTTTCCTTCCCCAGAGAGGAAACTGCTCTTGACCATCCCAATTTCGGTGTCATGCTGAATTCCTGATAAGCGTGTTTCCTTGCCTGGGGTCTGACTTGTTACCGGAAACCAATATATTAAATAATTTCCCGAATTACCATATTGGCTTCTCGCTTAGGGGCTGTTTACAGTTGATTTCAAACCACTGGTTGGCCCACGTAATGCCTGATTTGGAATCTGGTAGCACCTCCAGTTGGTAGCTGACAAATTCTGTCAGTTTGAGTCTGGCACAAAATATCAACGCAACGTGGGGAAAAGGGGAAAATGGATTATGTTCCATTTTCCAGAAGATAGCTGCAAAAGGCTGTTTCATTGCATGTATGCAAAATAGTAAGCTGGGTTTTAGAAAAAAATAACCGAATTGGAAAATTGACTTATTGTAATTGAATGGTAAAAGTTGTCCCAGTTCTGTAATCCCCGATCTTGCTACTATATGTACATGTGCTTAAATTTAGGCACTGTGGTATCTCCTCCCCTTGTGTTTAAACACACCCCTTAATAATTAGAAGACTAGATTTATATCCTAACTTTCCAGACAGCTGGTGTTTGGCTTATTTTTTTGTCATCTTCACCTCCTAAAATGTTGTGATGTAGCAAATCAGCCATTTCTCACCATTTATTCTGAAGGAGTAAGTGAAATCTGTCTCTGAAAATTAGTGCTGCAGGCATGTGAAATAAATGGTCATCTACATGGCAGCAAACAAATAAATATGTTTTGCAGCTTTTAGGTGAGAAGGTGGTGGTAAGTAAAATAGAAAGGGAGGAGCTAAATATTCCAGCAAATATTGTGTGTGAAACATGGGGAAGGCTCCAGAAAAAAAGTTATGAGGTATGAAGCATTGACTGCAGAAAGAGAGAGACATGTCAGAAGTCTTGAGTGTGTTTATCCCATTTCAAGTACTTTGTATCTTTTAGAAATGCAAACTGATTGCAGATTTTGAGCTGCAAAATGTACCACAATGCGTTTGGTAAATAGTTTCAGTGATAAATGAACGTTCTACCTAAATTGCACTTTCTCTGGTTTCAGCTTCCAGCATTGGGTCTTCTGACACCTTTGTCTCACAGAGGGAAGTGTCCCACTGTATTTATTTTTTGGGACCTGTGTCACCATAAACTGTGATCCAGACCTTCCTTCACATCATCTTTAATTTGATAAGCTGTAGGGATGGAGGTCTGTGAATAGTTTGTGATAAAGCATGTTTTCTAGTGCTTTTACCATTCTTGTTCCACTGGGGATCCTTTACAATTAACCAATTTCCACTTGAACTTTTGCCTCAAGGGCTATCTGTGTATTCCTGTAGCAGCTGTACCTTTGCCAAAGGCATATGCAGGACAACCTCTCTACTCTTCTTTGAAAGTTCTCTTTATCCTAGGCTCTGTGGCTACCAGGCTGCAGGGAGGTGTTATAATCAGCTGATAGTACCCATCCTTTTGGCATGGCTCAGGGTAGGGGTGGTGGTTTTACTGTGTGGTTGGCACTCTCTGTTCCTGGTGGGTCAACATTGTCTTGTCAAGGTGCGTATTGTTTGGTTTACAGATTGCCTAAATGATTCAGAGTGCTTTGTGTGCCCTTTGATCTCATTCTCCTGCAGCCTCTCTGTCACCTGCAGACTTTATTAATAATGATTTTATGCTGTTTTGTTTTGTTGTTGGTGGTTGGTTTCTTTTTCCCAATCATTGATTTAAAATGTTAAATAACATGAGACTAAGGAGTGGTGCTGCTGGCCCAGATAAAACTATTCCTGCTCAATTTTCAGACTTATTCACAGTTATGTTTAAAAAAAAAAAAAAACAAACACAACTTTTTTTTTTTTTTAAATGCTAGTTTTAATCCATTTTAATTTGTGCCTCATTTAGTTTGTCTCGTTCTACCCACCAAGTCAAACCAGTGTGCCTTACAAATATCTAAGTGAGCATACCAGCATTATCACCCTTATCAACCTGATCTGTGATCTCAGTTAAAAAAAACAAACCAAACCAAATGGAATCTATTTTCTGTAATCCTACACTGCTGGAAGCTATTTGCATTTGCTCCTTTTGTACTGTAATACATAATTCTTGGATTAACTGTCCCATTACCTTACCCAAGAGCAGACCTGACAATCCTTGCAGTACCTAACAGAACCCATCCGCTGGTTTGAAATTTGGGAGAAATGTTACTTTTCTTTTGTCCTCTGGAGTCCTGTACGACCCATCAAGTCCCCACAGAGTGGAGAACTTCCACGACTGTTCTTTGAAAACTCTTGATGCACGTTTTGCTACTGACTTACATCAAAATATTTCTCTTCCTTCGGTGCTGTTTTAAACTCCTTTGACTCATTAGTGAGATTGAGCGTGATTCATTATTTTTAGACAATACGCATATAAAGTCGCTTTCCCAAATATGGAAGACAGGTATTCATTCAATTCTTATATGTTTTCCTCATTATCGTTACATTTTCACTATTTTCCTTTAGTTAACTGACGACATTTTTGTTCTCAATATGCTTTCAAAGGCCCCAGATATCCTTTCCTCATTGATTTATCTTTTTTTCTCTTTTTGTCTCCCTTTGTCAATTTTCTACAGTTATTAGCTTTTGGTTTATAATTGTTATTATCAGTTTTCCTTTATATCATTAGTTCTTTGTGTTGAAATAAATGTGTTTTCATTCTATGTCTACTTTTACACTGAAAGGAATTTTTAAATACTGCCTGTTTCTTTCTTGGTTATGGAATTGTGGCCTTTGAAATCTAGGAATGTATTCTTAAGACTTTTCCGATTACCATGAAAAGGTTCCTCTGTAGCTGATATTGCTCATAATTATTTATGTTTAATTATTAATTTTTTTTTTTTCATCAGCAGTTACATTTGTGAATGTACACACCAGAATCCCCCATAAACACACAAATTACTTTGGACTCGATTCTATACGTTGTCAAATATGATCGAGTCATGATCACTGGCATTTGAGTAACATGCATTTTTACATCTGGGACCAGTTCCTCTGTATCTGTCATTAGGCAGCCTACCCCAAGCTGGGCTGAGTTAGGAAATTGGCTGCCTGCAATTTTTTCAATTCTGAAGACTTTTTAGCACTGGTAGCCTGAGAACACCAGCATATGCTATTCAGATTGAAGTCCCATATGTTAACATAGCTTTTTTTACCAGCACATGATAAGTCTTTAAAGAAGCTGGTCATCCTGTTTTTTATGCTGTTTTGGTGATATGCAGCAGGCAGCAAATAGCTCACCACCTTCTAGTTTATTTGTAAGAACACAGATCCACTGGCAGACGAAATCTTTTTACCTCTGATTTTCACACTTGCATAGGTCAGGAGATTTTGAGACAGCATACCCATGCCACTTGAGCCATCTGAGTTGGGTTCTAATGATTCATTTTTATGTTCTGATCATGTGAGTTTTCCCAATAATATCAACCAAGTCAAATTTATGCTTATAAATCAGCAATTCTAATTCCTCTATTACCCAACTTCTATCAGAAGTGTATAAGGAATGAAATAATTTCATCTTTTGTACTTTTGTTCCCAACAACATGATTTTGAACTACAACCAAAACCCTTGCACAATTTACCTGGGCAGTGATTACATATGCAGCAGTTTCTGACTTCTGTTCATAGGACAGGAGGAGCCTTACAAGATCATATATATACACTTGCTCCTACTGAATTTGACTGGCTACCTTTGCAGAGGCAGTTTGTAAAACTTCCTCTGCACTCGCTCAGTACACTCAGTGAGGGATGCACTCACTGTCTGTGCTTACAATCTTCTCTTGGTCCTTCATATAAACTTCATGTAAATCAGCAGTTCAGTATTTCTCCAGTTTTCTGCCTTGTCTAGTCCCTATGTGACCATTTGCATTCTTTCCTTCAGGGAGCAGCTATGCCTCCTAAGGAAGGTTCTTCAAAACTGCTATACTTTATTCTTTGTTACATCTATGATTATATTTCCAAGCCACGGTTTTGTTTCTTTTAGCTTCATTACCAGTTGCACATTGTTTTAAAGCAATATTTTCAGAAGACTGGAAAATAGAGCCCATCCTCTGCAGCTCAGTGCCACACTTGTGCTGCCAGCCAGCACTGCCTTGGTGTTCTCTGAAAATGGAAATTTCTCAGATGCCATCTTCAAACTTGCTCTGAAATGACTCTGCTGTTTCTTTGCCTGCTCCAGAGTTAGCCTGGCAAAAGGTGGATAGGTTCAGGGCAGTTGTTTAGTGCCAGCTTGCCCCCAACAGCAACAGGTAAATCAAGTCTGACGGATTGAAAAGTTGAAACAGGAGCCCCTCAAATGAGAAACCAATAAATAGGCTTTTCTTACCTGGCATGTCTGAAGGTCCCAAAACCAGAGACGAAATATTATCAGCTTGATCAGGCATATGCCTCAAGAAGATCTTGAACCTAGAAGTGTTGGAGCCTGTGCTGTATCCTCTGAAACACCCCTTTTTGCAGCTCCTGAGGCAGGAGGAGGCATGAAGCTTGTAATGTCAAACTGAAGTGGCCCTTACCAAGTTATTCACTGGATGAATGCTGCGGAAAAAAGTGATTTTGCATCTGTCCCTTTTGAAAATACCATTCTCCCACCATTAGCCCGGCGAGATGAGTTCCCAAGAGCTCTCTTCAAGTGGTAAACAGTGCTGTTGCCAGCTACCAGCAGCCTAAAGAGGGGTGAGCCCGGTGACAAACACATTACAAAGGGCCAAGTTAACTAACGGTGCTCTACTTAATGTGCTTGTTAAAAAGCTAACTGTTAAGTGTTCGGTTGTGTGGGTACCACCAGTCAAACCGGTCACTGTTGCAGCAGTGTAGCAGCCCTCAACGACGACCTTGGGCTTGCATCTTTGTAACACTGAGCTCCACCCTTTTCACTGGACTTCAACTGTGAAATGGCGCGGGTTGGATAAGCTTAGGGAGGTTTTCTCCTCACCTGGTTTCGAGTTGCTTTTTTACGCCGATACTCTGACAGACGCCTGGGAGCTGCAGAGTTGGGGCTTTAAATGCAGGTGTGGTGGTTCATGGGCTCTTTTAAATGTTGGCATCATAAGAAGGGCATGTTAAAAACAGAGGAAAAAGACAATTACCTGCTTGACTTCGTACTATTCATTTAATAGATTCCTCTCTGTATTGCCTGCTTTTCCTTGCTGTTGGGGGCAAGCTGGCACGTGGCAGTGAAAATTGCTGACCTTCGGCTGGATGGCAAGGGCACCCACTGGCATTCTGAGGCATGGCAACAGTCTCCAGATGTGTTTATTCACTTTTTTTTTTTCTTTTTTGTGCGTCCCTACCGATATATTGTTTCATCTTTGCATCAGTGATGGCTGCAGGCAAAGCCTCCAGGGTTGGAAAAGCAGTAAGAGGGGTGCCCAAAAATGCCTTTGCTCAGGGAGTTCCTGCTGCAGTCAGGAGTGTGCACAACACTAGTGAGGAAGACCCAGAGGCCGTTCATGGTTTTGTTTCTGTAGTGCTGCTCACAGACGCTGCAAAGCCAGGTATGCATCTCTCCTCTTGCGTACACATTGCATTCTCTTTCAAAGTGATAACTGTGATTGTACCTTTGCTGAGGAGAATATACTTGAGTAGGAGGAAAAAAAAAAGTTCATCCATTTGAAATGGCAGAGGATTGTATTTCTTTTAAATCACACCTAAATCAGCTTGTGAAAACCTGAGATATATCTGAACAAATTGGATTTATATGAAACAAGGAAAAATACAGTAATTTTAGGAGTATTAAATTGAAGGTTCAATGTAGTTGTTCTTGGGCTAACTGATGCTTGGGAAACGGGTTTTAGATCGTTTTCAGAGATTCCCCTTTCTTTGCTAACAGTCAGAGAAAAGGGGCAAGAGGCTATTGCTTGTGTTTGTTCCAAAAGCAAATCACAGTTGATAGGTCCAACTTCAGACCGATTGGCCTTGACAAGTTTCCCTTCAATTCTTTTCTTGTGTGCAGTTTTAGAAATCTTTGAACAGCAAGAAGCACAAAAGGTAGAAAGTTAACAAGACTCCACGGGGCTGTGAGATGGTACCTGACGGGAGGAGAGGCACTCCTGCCACTAAAATAGGCTACACAGAGGAAGGTTTTGCGCTTGTCTGAGAAAATGGGAATCTTGTTATGGGTTAAGAAGACCTGGTCTGGTCAGACATGCGGTTTTCATAGCAAAAGGTTTGTTTTCATGAGCTGGATGTTTTAAGAAGGTTTCTTATAATTTTCAAATGTATAATTTTAAAATGCATTTATTCTGAGAAATCAGTACTGCAACTCAGTTTTGGTGAGGAGTTGGGAAGTGTTTTGACTCTTATTTGGAGCTATGAAACAATTACTGGGGGTGGGAGGAGAGTCCTTGCTTTAACACACCAAAAATAAAAAAATGTCTTTTTCCATTTTTCATTTCCTTAAAAGAACTTGTGGTTCTGATTTTGCTCTCGAAACTCATGCAGGTAATTAACATCAATGATATGCCCTTAAGAAGCAGCTTTGGCCTTGCATTTCAGAGAGAAATGTGGTTATTGTAGACTTAGTGTGCTTCAGGTTTTGAACCATAGCTTTGGTTTTCTTGTTATTCATATTGATTGTTCCAATTTGTATGCTGTTTTGCTCTGTGAAAGTTATCTATTTTGTTTCTGTTCTGTTTTTCAATGGCCAAAGGTTTCTGATTTTCTATTTTCTTCTCAGACTTTCAGGTTTAAATTCAATGTGTGTTTTCCAGGATGTTTCTAGCTCACTTTGGCACTGCTATTGTATATGATTGTGTTACTTGCCTCTTCCTTCCTAGAGACAATATTAATGGATAGTGTGGGAGGGATATTGCCATGCTCCCCCTAAATTTTATTTAGAGCACTGCACTCAAGTAAAAAAAGTCATATTCCCTTGCATTTGGATTTTCCTTTGCTGGAAGGACCAAATCATAATGCAGATGGGAACTGTCAGATTTGTTTCTTGGGAATATGTTCCAAAATATATCCTTTACCATGGTAGCTTTTTGCAAGGCTATGCTGTAGTGAAAAGCACTGGGATATTAAACCCCAGTTAATGGAAAACTATTAACACAGCCTGAAAAGAGTGGAAAACACTTTGGAATCATGCTAGATAATAATCCCTTGAGGAAAAGCCAGTGCAAGGGGGCTTCCCTTTTGGGCACCTCCTCCACATGAGGAGGTTTGATGCTTGTGAGCCTTAGCTTGCTGGAAACACAGCAAGTGGTGGGACAGCAAAGCGTGGAGGACTATATGGGAGAGAGAGCTTGACAGAAGAGGAAAATTCCCCTGAACATGGGGCCCTTGGCCCATCAGCTGAGGTTCCCATTCCCCCCTGTTCTTAGCTGCTTTGAGGATCTCCAGATCCCCTGGAGAGTGAAAAACAAATGACATTACCTCTGCTGGTGTGCAATTCAGAGCCCAGTTAAACCAGTAGTTAGTCTGATAAAGGTTTGGTGCTTTTAAAGCCTGCTATCTTGAACACTGGCAGAAAGGCAGGAAGCTTTTCAGCCTACCCACTCCATTGGCATTTGTGCTCTCTGGCCACGAATTTAAGAAAAGTGTGCCAAAATTTACGTTATCCTACTCTACTGGAACCAAGGGGGGCTGGTAATACTTTAAAAGCTAACTGATGAAAATCTGGAAGCTCTGGTTTTCAAGCGAATGCCCTTTGGCCAGCGGCACCGCGTGCATGTGTGTGCGTGCATGCGTGTGTGCAGGGATGGGCTCTCTTCTTTTTAAATCCTTCGGAGTGAGTTTTTTGGATACTTCAGACGTCCCTTTTTCTCACCCTCAGATTGTTCGCCGCCTCCCCAGCAGAGTGACATATTGTTTGCAGTGGAATTTGACAGGCTCAGATGGCAGTAGCTGCTGTAAGATTTTTTAGCTCTTGTTGGTGCTACGACAGGTCTCAACAAATTCCCTCGCCCACTCGCCCATGGTGCTTAGGAAACTTTCTCTAGTGAGAGTGGAGCTTGCCCATCAGTTTTGTCAAAATCTCATCTTTCGTTTAAGCAGGATGCAGAAATTCTGGCTTTCTGAGTGTTGCACAGATCTGCTCTTCAGCAGTGGTGTTTGCAGATTCAGGCAGGCAGACAAAGGCAACTGAAATGTGAGCTCCCAAATAACCCTGTCTTGGCTTTGTGATGGCAGTGAACTACCAGGAGTACGTGCTGGGAAGAGACTGTGGATTTCTGCTGAGGAGATCTGTCTCATCCTGTGTGCTGTGCTCAGTGGCGCTGTGTAAATCCATCCTCTTTCCTTCTGTGTCTTTGCTACGTACGCAGGTGACAAATCTGCAAATTCACTCCTCCTGCCCCAAATACCCATGAGGTAGTAGCATATGAGGAGACATTAATGACTGCAACATAAATCTGTGAGCTGGTCACTCATTTCTATGTGTGATGGTATTTCCCCTGGCCACCTCGAGTCACCTTCTTTAAGATGAGCTGAAATTTGCCCTGAAAGACCCTCTTTGCTGTGTCTGCAGGGGACTCCCTTCTGACCAGCTCATCAGGCCATGGGAGTCTTCCTGTGTCACCTCTGTGGAAGAGCAGCACTCTGGGCTCAATGTGCTGACTATTCAGAGTGGCAATGGCCCTTTTTCTGAGAAAGGATGTGTGTTCAGAGGCTGTGTATATCTCCATGTCTCTTGTATTTCTGCAAGGGCTTTGGAAAACTAGAGAAAAAGACGTTTCCCAAACCAGTGGGCCCCTTTCCTCTCATTAGCTGAGGGTTTTCAGAGTCGGGCATTCCAATCAAACCATACATATTTCATGTTTAATTTAGATTTAGAGTTGCAGATTATTTTCAAGCTGTATTACTGGGGCCATCCCACAGCCAGGCCTTGCCTTGTCATAAATAGCATTAGCCCGAGGGTGGCCCTCATCTGTGCCAGGTGCCCACATCCACAGCAGCAGGAAATCAATGGGGCGTGGGGATATCCCTGCCACAGCGCTCTGCTGCTAGTAGCTGTGGTGGTGTAGGAGTCCCCATGGCATTTCCACATTACCTGGAGATTTCCCAAGGCAGGAGAAATCCTAAGGATAATTAAGCCTGCTTTATTTAGGGCTGAGCTGAGCCATCAAAGTGGCATAAAGCAGCCTAAATGGACCAGAGGATCTGGCACCTTCTGTGAAAACTAATCATTTTCTGAGGTGGTCGGATAATTTCTGAGGAGGATATAAAATAATTCACACCCACATGTAGCCTTTCATGAGTAGAAAGGCCTTTCCACTGCATGTTCTGGAATTGTGCTCTTTAAAAACACCAAAACAAGCAAACAAACAAACAAAACCCCACAAACAGAACCAGACCAATTATATTTGTGTTCAAAAAAGTGAGAGGGAGACCATGGCAGGAGCTTGGGGCAGTGTCTTTGTTGCTGTTTTCATCAGGGTTAAGGGCTCAGTGACCATTTGGAAACCTTTTATGGACAAACTGGCTAGCAGCCAGTACTGCAAATTTGCACTCCTGACTTTTTGATTAGTTAGTAGTCCATCAACAGCAGTAGAAACTGAGAAACATTTGGAGTTAACCACGTGAAAAGCAGGTGTAATAAATCAGGTTGCTCAGGTTTAGTCCCAACTGGGAAATGTGGGGATGGAGGTAGAAATCATTCCTACTTCTCTCTTGTTGTGTCAGAATACCTGCTGCAGAGTGTGTTACCCCAGACCAGTCCCACTTTCCAGCAAGTTTTCAGCCTGTAGCATTGACTGCATTCCCACTTGGAAATTGCAAATTCCAACATGTTTTTTTTGGTTTGCTTTGTATTTTCCAAATCCATGGTGAAATTGTGTGAATTATTCCATCCCATTGCAGGATAGAGGCCAAAGCTTGGTCTTTGTAAGCTTAAAGAGCGAGCCTCTAATCACTGCTGACTGCATTAAGTGGAAGGACCTCTCTCTGTGCCAGTGCCCCAGTGGCAGCAGAGGCATCTTTTTTATTTATTTGCCTCCATCCCTTGGGGACTTGGAGTGTGGGCTGCACTGGCGGCGGTGGTGATGGGAGGGACAGGACCCGAGCTCTCCTTCCCAGTTCCAGCCATGCCTGTGCCCAGGCTTTTCCCGGGAGCAAATCAGCAGAACTGGTGACAACAGAAGCCATGAAAAGACTGTGGCAGATGTGAGCCTGTTCCCTGATACTTTATGAATAGTGAATCTGCTTTTTTTTTTCAGGGGGCGGCTGGCTAGCTGGCCGTGTAGTTGCTCATTATTTATTGCATGTGGGCTATACACAACATTTGAGTGGGGTGGTGTTCATAAAAGTAGCAAAGGTGCATCCTGGGCGTTATAATCTGGACAGGGAGTTACAATAAGAGAGGACAAGAACCCGGGATGGAATTGTTGGTGCCAGAAGGCAGCTCCATGTTACAGACCATGTAAGAGCTTCAGGAGCATGTTTTAATGCCACTCCAAAATAGGATTTATTTTTGTAGCCTTTTGGGTGGATTACTGAATCAAAGCAGTTTAGTGGTTGTGAATCAGACTTCTATAATAGTTGCACAAGAATTCACTCTCCCCAGATTTATGACGTTTTAGGATTAAACCAAACCTCCTTGTGTCCCACAAGACAAACAAAAAGTGTCAACAGATAGAGAAATTTATTTCAGGAGAAATTCAGGGAATGTGTGATCTAATTGCAGGAAATTTACAATCTTGTGAGAAGAAAGGTGGGACAGGTTTTAGTGAGAAGACAGGCCACCTCATCTCCTCCTCCTCATCTCCTTACATCCAGCCTGAACTGCATGGCCATATCATAATAATCATAATAACAACGTAGTACTGCCATTGCCTTTGCTGATAGTGGGTCTGTAGTTAAATAGGGACCTTAAGGCTCTAGCCCTAGGAATACAATTGCTTTCCTAAGTATTAAAATAACAAAAGAAACAGAAGCTACTGAAATGGGAAGAAGCAAGCAGAGCCCTTTGACACCCCCAGCATCAGGGAAGCAGCAAGAGCAGACACATCCATGAATGGTTTGCACACTCAGTGCTGGGAGCTGTCAGTGGTGGATATTTGACAAAAAAATCCTTTTTATAGCAGTTTTAAGAAAAAAATTAGTAATAACTAAGTGAATTGCTGAAGCCAACTGAGCTGAACAAGGGAATAACAACAAAACAAAAAGCCCAGTGTGTGTCTGTTGCCTGGGGCAAGCTACAGCTGATGGATAAAGTGACAGACGAATCCTTCCCTCATTTCCATTTTAATCTCTGTCTACTAATTGTCATCAATATCATCAGGGTCACTAGATCACTAGTGCGAGTCTACAACCTTGCACAGAAACTGTGGCTTTATGCCTTCCTGGCCCCCGGGGCTTTGCCCCTTTGCTAACCCAGTCTGTACTAGAGGATGCCTTGGAGCGGGAGAGTGGGCCCTTGGAGGTGAGATGGGTGATATCTCCCAGAGTCACACAGGAGAGGCTACTTTTACTGTCCCGGCATTAAAATACAGGATAATTGCAGCACTCTTTGAAATTAAAATTATTTATACTGACTTTATGCCAAGGGTAGGACTTGAAAAAGGGGAAGCTGGGAATGCAGCTCCCATTGGTAGAAATGGCTCAGTCCAACTCTTAAATCAATGACTGTGTGATGAAAGCATACTTTGGATCTGACCCAAAGAGGACAGAGTCAAAGCTTTGTGTTGGTTTCCTCCCTTACTACAGTATGTGTAATGTACGTAACGTGCCACACAGGTACCCAAGGGGACCTCTCCTGGTGAATCACCAGGCAGCTTCTCAGAATTTTGTCCCATCACCTCCTCCCCAGGAAAGGCACCTGTGCTGTGTGTTGTAAAGGTAATGGTTAATTCAGGGGCTTCAAGCCAAATCCCGGCCTCTGTGCACATCTTGAGCACAAATTGTGCCCATGGCAACTATGCAGTGACTTGCTTGATTGGAAACCTCATATCACCAACTTGAAGGCAGACATGTGGTCCTCTGCTTCTGCTGCTAAAAAGTAATAGATTTTTGGCATTGACTCTGTACCTTTATTCTGCACCATGTGCTTCCTGCTTTATAGGTGCAGGAAGCACCTATATGTGTCCAGGTGATTCAGACAAGGTTTGCTCTGGTAGTGCTCCTTCGTGACAATTTTCAACTTTTTGTTTTCCCTGTGGACTCTTCTCCATCTCTTATGAAGTTGTCTTCCCACTTCTTTACTGCACTTCCTTTGTGTTCCACTCACAAACTCTCAACATCCCTTTGGTGGCACTGTTGCCATCTTCCCTTCTCCAAATCTCCCTCATCTCTCCTGAGTTACACTTTTCCTTAGACTTTCCAAATAGTTTCTCTACAATCATATTCATTGGCAGATCATCCCCCTGTTCCATCTCCCACCAGGTAACTGATTCTTGAATGGGCATCTGAGGATAAAAATGGACTCTTCCTAGGTTTGCTGTTGATTCGGCATCTTCTGTGTTTATTAGCTGTAGCTAACTCCTCCATTTGTGCAGCTGTAGCTGGTGACAAGGACTCTGTGGCCTCTGAAGTGCATCTATCCCCTTTGAGATTGTGACCCTGTTCTAGGATGCTTTGTCAGTTTGAGCTTCCACATGGGCAAGATGGTGCATCTGCTGCCTTGGAAGAGGTAGCATGGTTCTGAGGGGAGTCTTCTTGACCTCAAGGTGGTCCTCCTTGGCTTGCTATTTAGTCTATTGCAAATTCTTTTATATTTAAAGAGTAACTTAGGAAGGGCCTATTGCGACATTATAAAACTGATGCATGTGTGTCCCCTCCGCGGCACCTTGGTGTGCTGTAAATACATCAGGAGTGGTTGATGCCATCTTGTTGTTCATATTCTTCTGAGTGATTCACCACCACTGCTGTGGCCAGGGTAGGAAGTGGCAGAAAGGCAACCAAAAATTACTCTGTGAAGCCGTCTGCTGCAAATCTTCACAGAAAATATGCCCCTGTTCTGGCGATGGAAATCTTGAGAGACTCATGCCCTGTAAGCCACAGTCCCTGCACCTGCACCTCCCGATCTTTGGAACTTATTGGTAACATGTTTGAAGAGCTGCCCTGCTGTGATCACTGATCTCTGCCAGCTTAAATTTTGGGAAATGCTTTACACAGCCTTTCCCCTCCCCTCCTTCAACCCCTGAAAGTCTATATACAAGAGAAGAAAGATTTAGTGTTTGAGCATAAGCACTGGTCAGCCAATCTGCAGCGTGTCTTCTTGAAAACTCAAAACAGGTGCTCTTGGGCCATCAAAGTCTTGAAGCAGTTAAACTTCCTTTCACCTCTGTTGCAGTTCCTTTAAAAGAAATAGAGAGATCTTCAAAAGGTGGAAGGGTGGCAGGCCAGAAACGTAAAGCGTGTGCAATCACTCAGATACAAGTGGCACCACTAAAAATTGCCTTCATATATCAGCTTATGGTTTACACACTGTGGCAGAAAGGACGCTAAAAGGTCAGCAGAAAAAAAATACGTATGTCAAGCCTGGAGCTGTGACTCCAAAGGTGTGGAAAGACATGATCTGGGGAGGGTTCTAGAGGGACTGGATAAGTGCTTGATATGGCAGGATTTTTTATTTTATTTTTATTTTATTTTTTGCAAGGGAGCTGCTTGCAAACGTCAGCACAGAAGCCAAGGTATATACTCACAGTAACCTCTTGCTACGACCCCTGGTGACAAGACGGATAGTTCCATTCATCTGTGGGTGAACAGCAGAGGCTCTCTGCATTTTTTACTTGAAGCCCTGGATGAATTTGTTTGTGGAGGGGAATGTCACCGTTGTGAATGCTCTGATCACTCATGTGCCCATAGTGAAGTCAGTGGTACGGAAGGGGAGGAGAAGGAGGGGGGCAGAGTGAGGAGGAAAGCAAGCTTCTGTCCAGGGGTCTCAGGGATACCAGCTTATATCCAGCAAAACATCTCCAAACATTAATGGAGGATGTGACTTCAAAACTGAGGGATCAGCAAATACACCGTAAATTAATAATGTGCCCTTTTAGCAGCAATTGTTTTATGAAAATCAGCAGGGCTTTTTTTCCCCCCTTCTTTCCCCTCCTTGTAGAAATAGCTCTGAAATAAGGGGGTCTCTCTGGAGTTTTGTTTAAGGCTGACCCCTTACTTTATTAACCGTGTAACATTTTAAGGTTGTTTTTTCCTCTCTGTCTCCTCCAGCAAGTCTCTATTGATCACTGTTTACAGTTATAATCCCTTTCAAATTTATCATCCATGACTAACACCACATGTATTGATTAGTGCTGACGGATGTCCCTGTATGGTATATACCTACAGTGAGCCTGGCCAGGGAAGTACAGTAGATAGATTTTTTTTTTTTTTCTCTCCTTCATTTGCTTTTTATAGCTTTCTGCTCCCCCTTTTTGTTCTCAGTCTGGCTAACCTATTTCACACAAATGCCGTGGGATTAACATGTCTAAATTTAGGACAATTTCTTTATTCCTGACGAGGTCTTTGGAACAGGAAGGGAAAGAAAGGGTAGTGGTGGGTTTTGCGTTTTGTCATTGTATTTTTCCCTCAACTGGGAAGCTACTGGAAAGAGACAGGCCCTATAGGAGACCAGATTTATGAGGGACATCCACACACCTTAACCTAAAGCCTAAAGTAACAAAGATGTAAGGGCTAGTTTTTTTAGGGACAAATTAGATGTCACTGGTGACTAAGGACAAGGTGTCCGAAATCTGGACTATAAATGGAGTCATTTGTCAACAATGCATTTTTGCTTGCCTGCTGAAACATTTCCTCCATCTCTTGTTGGCCAGAAACAGTTTAAGGTTAATCTCTTTTCTCGGCCACTTTGATTAAACTTGAATTTACAAAGTTAAAAACAAATAAACAAACACACAAATAAACCAGCCTCAAACTGTGTCAAGGATTTTGGTGCAGTAGCGGCATATCATTTCTGTCACTTAAGGTATTTGCTTCCTGATGGCATTAGGTAAGCTGCTAAAATTTCTGCATGCCTCTACAATTTTTTTTTTGCCCTCTTCCTTCCCTTCCTGAGACCTTTCAAATGTCTGTTGTATGCAAATTGACCTTTCTCTCTACCACAGCCCCAAATAATATGATTTTAAGCCATGAAAATGGCATGTTCCTCGAGAGACCCACTAAGTAGAGAGCTGTGCTCAGACAGGCTCACACCAGATAGCCCCTCACTGTGAACTGTGGAAGCTGAGTGCTGCTCAGAAAAGTGGGGCTGCTGTGCGGCCATCATTGGTGGGTGCATGAGACAATTTTGGATCAGGTAAGCAACTCTGCTGACTTTGCTCTCATTAACCCAAAGGTGTGAACTGCACTTTTCAAAGGTTGGGTTCCTCCCAGATTTTAATAATCCATCTGTAACTCTTTTTTTGTTGTGCTTTATGCAATAGTTTAAATGCATGCTCATGGATTTTATTTGGGTGTAATAAGGCAGCAAGTATGAGACAGTTGTTAAACCTCAGTAAAAAGATTTTTTAAATAATCACTTTGCATTTATTTAATATACAACCACTGTCTTATTAAATCTAACTCTTTAGATTTAATAGGATAGTTTATTGTATTATAGCATTACTACTGCATGCTGTAGTTATGGTTGAAAAGGCATTTTCATTATAAACTCCTGTGTGCAGTTGCTTATAACTTCCTGCAGTATAGCACCTCTTCTACTTGAATGTGAAATCACTCTGTGCTTCTTAATATTTTTTTCTTTCATCTCCATCACCTTTTCAGAAACAAGGACGTTTAAATGTTAAGAAATAGAAAAAGAAAACCAGTAGTTACTGAGGAGCAGCCTGACAGCTAAGCATTAAAATGCAGCAAAGTAAGAGTTCAGAGTTACAGAGCTTATGAAACACTGGACCCTGATCAAGTTGCTGTACCCATGTCTGCTAAAGCATGAAGCTGGCAATTTGTTCAGTAATGTGCAGTGCCACTACTTTGACAGAGGCATGTGTTGGCAAGATGTGGTTGTCAGAAGGAGCTTTATCACTGAAATTCCAAATTCTTGTGGTCTTGATTGATTCTATATATTGGCACAACCTGTAGGACAGGGCAGGGACTTTGTAGAGTTTCTTTTCAGTCTTACACATAGGGTATGCCAGAAGAGTGTGAGTGCTGTACATGGTGAAGGAGAGGAAATGAAACCTGAGCCTTGGGCTTTGGTGGGAGCATTCATAGCATCTTGCAGGGGTTCTGACCTGCCCAGCCATTTTCCATGGTTTATTGGAAGAAATTACATTTTTCCCTAAGGCTTCTCCAAAGGCAACTGTCCCTTGCTTGGAGCACCCACCTGTCTGTGGCAAGGGAACACTTTGCTTTGACTTCTTTCATTTGCCACCATAAACTTTACAGACATTGCCCTGAACTAGACCTTTTGCAATGGAGGATAATGCAATACAATTCAGAGACTCAGCTAACATTAGGCATATAATGTTGGTATCTACATGGACTGGGTTACCCTGCTAAACCCTGCTGCAAACCAGCCTCTGCCTCACCACTGAGGTAGAACATGACAGTGGTCTGTACCTTCCTTCACGACACAGGTTTGTTCCTGTTCTTCCTTTAATCACCTGTGAAATTAGTAGGAATGCTGATAGCTTAATGTATAGCTTAAAGTATATATATGTAGATGGGAGACCTGACATCCCCTTGAGTAGACTCAGGCGGATATCATGAAGGAGTATATTTACAGAGAATGAATTGGGTTAATTACCAGGTTTTATGATAAACAGAACCTGCCTTCAGCAGGGCTGTCTCCAGGAAGCAGTGCAGGTTTTGGTGTCACATCCTGGCCATGCCTCTCAAAGGGTGAGCACACACACTGGTGACATCAGCAGTGTCCATGCTGGTTTGCTCTGGTGTCACTGTGACTGACCCTTGCAATTTTATGCAGCTTTACTAAATCTAATGTTCAATTGCTCTTTGGGCGGGGAAGCACTTGTAAACACTTAGCCTCAATGGAATCTTTATAGTTAAATAAATAAACACTGACAAAGAAAGACTGGAGAAACAAAAAAAACCAAGCAGGAGAACAGCACTAAATTGCCCCATAAAACCTGCGTAAAGAGATAGTGTTTTCCAGTGTTACAACAGCAGACTTTTTGCTCTTCCACAGACTGAGCTGAGTAATTGCTAAGCATGAAGCTACTCTTGAAAAGCATAGAGAGTTTTGATAAATCTCTTCTAGCTGTATGCAGAATTTTGCTTATGCCTAAACACCAAGTCTTTCCTATGGAATGCAAGTAAGAGATCAGGGTGAATTAATCAGAATGGAGTTGTTTAAATAGCCAGGTCTCCTGCTCTCATATAATCCATTATGTGTTTAGGAATACTAATAGTTTCCTCAACTGAAATGGCTTTGCCTCTCTCACCCTCAACTCTGTTACTGG
>VWZY01002376.1:107232-163870 GCA_013399075.1 Chloroceryle aenea
CGTTGCCCCTCCCCCCCTCAGTTCTGTTACTGGGAAAAAAAAAAAAAAAAAAAAATCAGTCAAACCCAAAATGTATAAAAAGGGCCTGTAGCTACACACCCTTTGCCTTGAGAGCCCTCACTGCATCCATGGGCAGACTGAAAATGAAGGAAAACCAGATACATTAGGCATGCTTCTGTTGGACAGGACTTGATTTTCTGCAGGTTATTCTTCCCATGTAGTTTTGCACTGCTACAAAATCTTGTGTAAGGTCCTTTTAATGTTTCATGAATGCGTGTCCAGTAACCACTGTGGTAACCATTGCCTCCATCCAAAAGAGAAGGAAATGCAGTTGTTTCAAAGCAGGGGCCACAAATAGGTCCTCATTAAATCAAAGATGCTCATATAGAGAAGGCTGAGCAGCTCCTGAATTTCCAGAGAACTTGTAATGCATGACCATTGTTTCAACCCATTCTGTAATGGGGATTTTGACTATACAGGTAGACTTGGCCCCCTTTGCCAGTTTTAATTTTCCTGCTGGTTTTTAGTAGCTCTGTGGTCACACTGCTGGCAGATGAGTACTACCGATGGCTAGATGAGCGTTGTGTGAAAATAATAAGCTTGTCTTGTTGGTTTTCTTGACTGTTAGTAATAACAAGTATTTTTAAAAAATCTTGAAGATACAAGAACTGGGAATTTTCCACTTTTTTTTTTTTTTTGTGAGGATCATATAAAAATACCCATAGGTTCACTTTTTGTGTAATGCCAAATGACTTGGCACGCCTCAGATTGTAGTTAGTCACTTTTTTGGTAGAATTATCTTCTGGAAAAAAGTGTGCACGCCATTTTAAAATCATATTCAAACATATGGAAAAATCCTTTGTGCCCACAAAATGTGGAAATCTGGTCAGAAATGGGCTAGCTTTATCCTAAAACCAGTCATTTTTTGTTGGAAAAGTAATTGGAGCAGAGCTTCGGTTTTGGAGAGAGAAATTCATCTATCCTGGTGACATTTCCAGGTTGGGCAGCCCTGTTTTAAAACTTGAAAAAAAAACCAACACAAAAAAAGAGGTAAAGAGAATCACCTTCCTTGGGTTTGTTTTTCTGATAATGAAGTCAACCCTGGATTTGCCATGACATTGGGATTGTCCTTTCACCAAGCTCAGAAGTCTCCCAGGATTTTGAACCAGTCCCAGCAGCAAGAGGAGTGTCTGGAAATTAAATTGGAGGCTGCTGGGATGGTAATGGTAAAATGTTTTGGTTATTTTCAGACACTAGCCTGATAAGCTAGTAAGCTAGTAAGGTTTTCCATGTGCTCAGGAGACTGTAAAGAGCTCTACATAGCTTGCCCTCGAATGGATCTTCTTACAGGTGTTCATTTTTTTTATTCTTTTGGGAAGTGCATTTTCACATATTTGTCCTGTGTATCTTTTCTTTTCACTTCTTTTCTTCTTTTTTTTTTTTTAATTTCTTTTTCCCCTTTTTTTTAACCTCAGAGGTAGCAATCCTACTGCTATTAGCAAGATGTCTATTATGGTGTCATTAAAAAAGCTATAGTCAGAGCATGGAATGACTCACATCATGGAGGAGTTAATAATTCACTGTAATAAAAGTATAAAGTTTTATGATAAACCACTCTCAGGGGAGTTAAATATAATCCTTAGCGGGTCACACACTGACTACAAAGCTTACATTTGTAATGGTAATTTGAATTTACTACATAGCCTTTAGTTTTTAAGCGTTTGTATGTCATTAGACCTTATAAATTGATTTATATATTCAGCTCCAGTATAATTCTACATAAAGGTACAATAAATTTTATGGATTATAGATATGGCATCTAAAACAGTTTAGAAAAATAATTTTATTAAACTCACTTAAAGGGCAGTGATGAACGGTGACAAGGATGCCAGAGTGTCTCAACTTCTGAGAACTGCACAAGGGGAGGAGGGAGGAGGTGTAGGTGGTTGCAGGGACAAAAGGAGGGGACTGGGCTGTAACTTGTCACCCAGCTTCTCATTAAGGGCTTCGGTGACACCAAGTACCATTGTTTCACACAGCCACGGTGCTGCTCCAAACCTTGATTTCCTAATGGAACGTGGGGGGCTCCCCGTGGAGAGGCACCAGGGCCACCCATAGTCCTCTGTTGGTGATGTTGATGGTAAATGTACAAGATTACCTGCAGAAGAGGATTCTGTTGTTTGCACCATAAATAAGTCAGTTCTATATTTTTTATTCAGAGGCAAAGCATCCTGCTGTGGTGCACCTTTGCCTGGGTTGGTTTCTGAAGGTTGTCTTTCTTCAGCACTTTGGCTTCTCTGCACTCTTTATCAGAAATAGCTCGTGAAAAATGAAAAAAATCACACACACCCCACCNTCTTAGACATTCTTTATTGGTACAATTTCAGCAAAGCTGACTGTAAGTGACTGTTGGTATTTTGCTTCTGACACAGCAGATCCTGCTGAGACCCCCCATCCAGCAAAAACTTCTGTTTGCATTCCCAGGCATGTTTTAGCAGTCCCTGAAAGCAGTGCGGGATACAGCTCAAAAACACTTGATAAACTTTACCGTCTGTTTCTTAAGTGGTTTTAAATAGTCAACCACCATTTTAATGCTGCTTTTCCTAAAGCCGGTGTAATTTCATTGCTGATCTTCAAAACCCTTTTGTCTAATCCGGTATGTAATCTTTCCCATAACAAACCTTAAAAAGATCCTTGTACTCCCTAGTGGGCAGTTATCATTGTATTCCCCATCGCACTTGCACATTAGCAAAGCTTTATCCCATCATCGTTTTGTTTTTGAAAGCATTGAGGTAAATCTCAGGTGGCATCCTGCACTCAGTGGGTGTGTCGCTGATTAAATGACCCAGCCAGCTGGACAGGTTTATGTACAATTTACTGGAAATGTATTAAATGTGTCTCGGGAAATGATTCTTTAAAATGTTCTTGCTGCCAGTGCAGTAAAGATTAAGACCTTGGCATGAAACAGAGAAAAAAATTAAATAATTTTCAGCAGCTTGATGTAAAATAATGATACTAGATGTAACTTAAAGTCACCAAAGGATGAACATTTAGGCAGAATGTTCCTACTCCTGCTCTGATTAATTCTCATAATAATTCAGGGGGCTCTCAAACTTGCAGGCTGAATTTGAGCCCTGGCACAAGCACACTGAGTGCTGCTTTATCCCTCTCAGGCAGTTTGCTCAGAAAAATGAAGGATTACATAGGCAAAAACAGGACTTGCAGGTGGCCGAGCTCTTGGGAAAATAAACACTGTTATTTTCACGTAATTATTTTTGATATTCCAATTCCTCTTTTTACATTCATTTGCCTAAATATTGAGAGGGCAGTGTTTGCACTTGCCTCACTATTTGTGTCTGAATTTTGTAAACCAGTCAAGAGGACTTTATCACCTCCTTGTTTAACGTATAGCTAGCTTTAAATGTTACTGCACACAGATTTTTATTTTATTAATTTTGTGATTTGTGCATTTTGTATCCATCTGTATTTCTTCATGATTGACTTGTTCGGTTGCATCTGAACACAAAGAATTTGGAGTTTTCCTTGCTGTGAAGTGGCAGTCGATGGGGTTTGCCTGCCACACCAACAGGGCTTTCCTGACTTTTGCAATGCCTCTATCATTGTTGGCACAACTGAGAGAGATCAGGATGAATGCAAAAAGTGGGCATACAACCTATCTCGCCAAAACAGTGGGGTTGAGATCGGTGGCAAGTGGCCATGGGTGCTGTGTGATGTGTAGGACAGCAATAGGTGTGACTGAGACAAGGGGACAGGCATCCGAGGGGCTTGGTGCACCTTCCAGTTTCAGCATCGAAAATTAAGCCAGGATAAACTGCTTTCTGCAGTATCCTTGAACATTTGCTCTGCAGCAAATAAAGGCATTAAGTCTTTCCTCCTCTTCCAAATACACAATTTAGAAATAAAAGGTAATAACTGACGATATACAAACACTGAATTTTCGATTCTTCACAGATTAAATGATCCTTGCTGCAGATTGTGAAAAGAGCCATTAGTGAGAGAGAAGGGGGGCGTGGGGGGTGGCAATGGCGACACACTTTGTCTAGCAACAAGCAGTATATTCTGTGCTTTAATAAGAGGAAAGCTGCTGGAGAGCTGCAGAATTTAAAATCACTGTGGACACAGCAGGTTTTTGCCTGGGCAAGATGAGTGCAGGGGGACAGAGGTGGGAGAGGTGGGGAGCAGAGCTGGCAGGGACCAGATGCCTTCCTTAAACTTTCAGAAGTTTTTAATCCTCTGGGTTTTTTTTAAGCACAGACAGATTCTCAGTCATCCTCTAGTGTCTTCAGGCTCATTTTGAAGACAAGATTTCAACTCCTGTTTAACGAGTCAATAGTAATTATTGTTTAGTACTGGATTATAGACAAGTTTATGGAATTAAATGGAGTTGTTAGAATGTCTTTACAGCTGGCAAAGAGTTAATGATTGCAAGTTGAGATAGAATAGTTACTGCCTAGACTGATTTTCTATTTTATTTCTGTGATGTTTGAAAATCTAATAAATCATTTTACTTTTATCTTGATAGTTAATTATTTCATTAGGAAAATTAGGGACTTCATTATATTGTTTATCATGAGCTCGAAGGATTTCCTACTTTTTTTTTTTTTTTTTTCCTTTATCATTCCTAAGTGAATTCAGCAGGATCAGGCAGCACAGCAGACATGGGGCCTGCTTTGGAGATGCCACCCATGCTGTTTACCTTGATTTCCTCAGGAACTGTAGATGTTTTGGAAAATCAGGCTGTAAGCTCTTTAGACTCTTAGATGCATAGATTTTGAGATTAGAGACCTTTTACTCTCAGTTTCCAGAAAATTCAGATGAAAAATCCCCACCTAGCAGTGAGACACCTTTATTCCTTCCAATGCAGTGCTGAACACTTGCTCTATGTGCTTTAATTTGGCTTGAACATGTAATTTAACCTTCCCTCTTGTGCAGCATGTTGGTTTTTGCTAAGAAAACCTGCAGTGATGCCACTTGCAGTATTTATCAGTCCATTACAAATGGGACCAGGAACCACCTACCCGTTTGAAATATGCTGTGCTGTGCTCTGCGATGGCTGACCCGGGCTGACGCTTGCGCTCACTCTTGACCCAGCCTGGATGTCGGTTAATAATAGTGAAGTGAGAGGACTCACTTGCCGTTACACATCTCGGATGCCGTCTGGTTTGATGGTTTATTAACGTGGATTTACAGGGTGGGCACAAGGGCCAAAAGAGCTCCTTGCCTGGAGCAGATCAGGTCTAAGACTTGTTCTTGCTCCCTGTGATAAAATCCGGTGCTGTTCCTATGAGTGCAGTTTCCTTATATCCAGCTACAAGGTATGTCACTGTCTGTCTCCAGTGGAGTGAGCTTTTATAAACCCATTTCAGACGTCAGTTCTAATTGTGTTTGTCTGAAAATGCTTAATCTGGTTATACAGAGTGGGGAAAAAACCCTAACAAACCACAACAAAAAAAAGATACCTTTGTCTGTGAGATGCTCCTTTACCCATATCCCATCTGTAAGCTCTGCATCCTCACTACTTTAGGCTGATGACTTCTACAATTAATGTGCTTTGAGACTGTGATGCTATAATCATCCATGCATTGCAAAATGTACAGTATATACTGAAAAGCATCTATAATATATTTTAAAAGGAATTCGTAACTAAACTTTGACCTTGATGCACTCTGAAAGAGAAGAGGATCAATTATATATAAAAGGAGGGGAGCTCTCAAAGGACCTGCATACTAAGACTCTCTCTAGGTACAATTCTAGATCTGTATTTATTGGTATTTCTTT
This sequence comes from Chloroceryle aenea, assembly GCA_013399075.1. Taxonomy (NCBI): domain Eukaryota; kingdom Metazoa; phylum Chordata; class Aves; order Coraciiformes; family Cerylidae; genus Chloroceryle; species Chloroceryle aenea. Next base: position 113,032 of record VWZY01002376.1, read on the forward strand.
CCAAAGCTCATACAAATAGAGATGCTGTCATTGATTTTATTTGAAAGTGAGAGATGGGGCCAAAGGGGAACTTTTTGGTCTTCTGCTTTTACTTTTCAACCCATATGAAATTAATATTTGCACTAGAGGTGTTTAATGACGTTCACATTTTTTTTCCCAAATGTGGGCCTCTGGCAAAGCAAACCCCACATCTAGCTTCAAATGAGCTGGGAAAGATCCTCATCCTGCCAATTCATCCTTAATTGGCATATACTGTAAGAGGCAATTAAAACTAAAGGCCCTATTCATAAAAAATGTACATTCTGTTTATGTGTCTGTGCGTGTAGGGGCTTTTCCTGAGCTCCAGATAGAAATGCAGAAGGCATTTGCATTGCATCTTTTTGCAATTTACTCCTTCTCTCCTTTTTCTGAGTTACAACTGACCTCTCCTGGATTCCTCTGTGATTAAAATGGGGGGTGTGTGGTATAAAATTTCTAGACAAAAGGCAAAGTTTAGACAGTAAGTAAAAATGCCCAAATAAAAGCTAATAGCTATGTGTCAGCAGTGCTGGCTTCTGTTATCTGATTGATTTTTAGCAAGCCACTGGCTTGCTAGACAGATTTTAAGATATCTTTGCCTGCTCTAGTGAGTGTGCAAAGCCCACGATTTCTTTTTCTCTTCTAGAAAAAGAAAAAAATATAGTGTTAAATAATTAATGAACAGAAAAAAAGAATTAGAGAGAAATGTCCCATCTGATGTCGAGGTTGATGCAAATCCCAAATTTGGTATTTTTTTTCCTTTCCATACTTCCAAATTCTTGGTTAATAACCTGATGTCCGAATGTGTTGAAATATATTAATGTAATTCTTATAATTATCTTTTTGCTAGAAATGCTTTGTGTTTCTATTTTTTTTTTTTTGCCTGTGTGTGTGTGGAGACTTTTGGGATATAATTTATGTGGGTGACTGTACGGAATAAAGCTGAATCATGCTCCATCTGTTGTGAAATACCTGTAGCTATTAGAATGATCTCCACTCTGAACACCGCCACGCTGGGTTTTGCTGGGGGTGGTTTGATCCAGTTTGGTTAAAACCATAGGTGGTCTCCAACCTGATTGTTTAAAGTTACCCCACAAAGGTTTGGTCCCTGGCTGTTGCTACTACCAGTCTTGTGAGACAGGTTGCCATGCTTGGTTTTTGTTTATTGCCAAAATAATCCTGCTCTTGCATGGATTTGGGCTGCCTTCCACCTGCTCGGTGGTGGTAAGGCCACAGCCCTCAGCAGTGTTCAGCACCATCTGGGAGGTCTCTGTTTCTGCAAAGAGAACAAGCAACCAGGTTTCCCCGTGCAATGCCAGCCTGGCGTTAACCATAGGGCGCTTTCTGCCGAGTTAAAAATTACCCTCCGGGGGAAGAAGTGGCCTCCGGTCCACCTTCAGGAGCAGAATCTGATAAACAGTTTCAAATGTCAGTGGCCTGTTGTTGGTAATTAAATTGTAATGACAGATCCATGCTGATACTATCAAGGTGCTTTTGTCCCAGGAACCCTGCATTAAGAGGAGCCACAACAGCAGTTTTGCTTGTTACCTCTTCCTACTGTTACAGTTAAATAGTTCATGGCCATCAGCCTCCCCAAGCAGGAATGTGTAATGTCGCCTGTGTGGGTTTCGTGCACAATTGCCAGGAATTCAAATGTATCTAAGTATTTGAATGTTCCAATGTTTATTAGCCCAAGCTCACCAGCATTCCCGGTAGCAAGCCCCGTAGGCACAGATTTGTTTGTAAATTTTTACATCCAGACCTGGGGCCTTTAAAGTATATCCACTAAGAGAAGGAGGAAATGTCTATAGTAAGGCTAAAGTTCAAAATGAATATGCTCGATCAGAGACATATCAATATGCAGCTGTCAGGAGAAATTTCATTCTGAGTCACAAAAATAATTTTTTTTTGGTTGGGGGTGTTTGGGGGGTGTGTGTTTAACTTGTTCAGTTATAAATGATTAAAACCCCATGATCGGTCATGGAGATAATAATAGCAGTCACCTTTGTAAAAACAACAATTGCTTTATTCCCTTATTGGTCTTTGTGCCCTGAAAAACAAAAGTGAAATGAGAGAGTTTCAAATGTTTTGGTGAGTGCCTTCAAAGAAGTTTTGGAGCCCTTTTCCATCCTGTTCTGTAGAGGTCAGCAAGTTTGAGAAATTACAGGCACTAAGTGAAAATGAAAACATCAAGAGGCTTGCTGTCTATCACAAGTATCACTAAATCTTTTTGAACAACCCTGGGCAGTGAATTATGGAAGCATGGAATTGACTTACAGTTTATTTCTAGTAACAGTCAGTTACTATGTCAAATCTAAAACCATTCAGAAAAGCCTATAAAAATATATGACAAACTAACCAGCAACCTCTAGATCTTTTTACATGTGTATGATTTTAAAGAATGTTTCGCTAGCGCTTGTGGAAATGAACAGACAGGATGTTTTCATGAGGCTGGTTTTTTTTCTTCTTCTCCTCGTTTGTGTTGTTTGGCATCACAGAAAGCCTCTGGAGTGGCTTTGCTGGAGGAAGACAATATGGTGTGTGGGCAGGGGAATGGCACAGCTCTTGCTCCTGCCTCCTTAGTGATGCTCTTCCCCCCTACCCTTGTGCACCATTAGCGAATGCTAATCCACCAAACTTTATTTTGAGGGGTGTTAGGGACACCTGGGAACTCTTAAGCAAAGATATTGCACCAGCCGTGGCTCACCCCAAGGTAAGAAAGAGGAGGAGGAGTCCCAGGGGAGGGTTTCTGGCTCACTGGGGAGCTGACGGACCCGTGGTGCTGGCATGGATGTACAAGGGTCTGTGAGGCTGCCTTGATACCAATGAGTTTGGTCCTGCTGCTTGACAAAGAAGGAAGCTAAAGCCTGGGATGTATGAGTGGCATTGTTGCTGCATGGGGCAGATGTCAGGTTTTCTCCTGTCTGCTTGAAATTGAAGTTTACATCTGCTTGAAACAGAAGTTTACAAGAGTGCCAGTGCTGCTTTTAAAAGCTGGAGTTGGGGATCAGGTTAGAGCTGTGCAAATGTCGGGTGGCTCAGAGCTCTGGTGTGCAGAGAGTATTTCAAAATGGCACCATTGTTCACCCCCTGTGGTTTCAGTCTCCGCTTCTGATTACCTCCAAGAGGGCTCCTGGGAAGTGGCACTTCCCTAAAAGATCTGAAATGTTGTTTGGCTGATGTTGAGACATTTTGGGAGAGACCTTTTTTTTTGGAGGCAGTAATGCAGGGAAATGACCCCTTAGCTCAGGTGTTTGATTTGAGCTCCTGTCTCTCCTTGGGCTGGTCCTGTGGCCAGGACCATTTGGATCTAATTTTCTCACTTTTGGTGGTGGAGTCTGAGGATAGCTCCACAAAAACAAAGATAAATTAATTTAAAAATATGGAGTAACTAAAGACATTAGGTAAATCATTATCTGGATACTGTAGTGACAAGCAGACTGGTATCTATCTACCTGTTGGGTGGACCTACAAGAAAGATATTTGGCTAATTATTTGTGAGAACTACTTTGAAGAGACCAAACAGGGAGCAGGACTTTCAAAGCTATGTTTTTTGTTTGCTTTCTGTATAAATGTCAGACAGCATTAAATGTTTAAACATTGGCCACTGCAGGAAAGAAAGCACAATGTCATGACTCAGGAGATAGCCATTTTGCTTTTGTTGTGGTCCTTATGCTGGGAAAGCATCTAAACCCAAGTTTGTCTTGTAAGAAATGATTACAACATTGTTCCCCTGGCAATTGTATTTTAAAGCTAACACAGCCTAATAAACTTTCACTCATGAAACCATCAAAGTTGCGTTTACTAGCAGAACACTTGGGTCAATAAAAATACTTGACACACTAGGGTTTAGAATTTTATTATTTTGCCTTTATCGAGAAGCAAATTGCAGAAAAAAAGTGGGGCCACAAATACAATACTTCTATACACTCAGAATATAATACAAAATGTAATTAGGCAGCACATTGTTAAAAGTCAGTACCGAAATCTCACAATATGGTGTCACCAATTGTATGCATGTAACTGTATAATACATAATTGTCAACTGTTGAGAAAAGATCTCATTTCGATAACACATACTGAGACTGGAAGTCTGTTTGTTAATGAGTGGTCTGAAAAATACTTATGGCTCTAGGATGCTTGACAGCTTTAACTACAACATTGTTCTGCACAGTCAAAGAACAGCAAGTTAGAAGGAACACAAACAAAAAATAAGCACTTTTTAGGAGCAGAGAGACAGGAATGTTTACATTTAAGAAAAGTATTAAAATCACAGTTATCCTTTTTCAGATGTTAGTCCCTTTTAATCAATTAACCACAATGTTTCATTGTGGTTAATTTCTATTAATTTCTATATGCACAACTTGGTTTTAAAGCTGTTTTTTCAGAGCCATTCCTGATAGCCTCAGCTTCATCTCTGTTCAGAGGGCTGAGGACAAGAGCGCTCTGCTCACCTGAACAAGGGCCAGAGCAGCTCTTCTTGCCTGCTTTTGCAGGTTCTCAGCGTAAACCAGCCATGACCTCAGTTATTCCCTCTCTTGGATATTCTTCCCCCAGTTGCACCTGTATAGCTCTGCTTTTGCAATGCAGGAGCCTGGGACTTCAGGCTGCCACCTGGTTTCCTTCAGGGCTGTCACCTCCTGTGTCTGGCATTGCCCACACGCAGACCAGGGACTTGGGGCCTGCTGGACACAGCTGCAGCAGAAAAGTAACATACCTCCAGCATTTAATTGTGCTCCCATCCACAGCTTTACCTGCAAAAAGCCAATATTCAACGTAAAAGAGCAAAGGTGTGAAATCTGCACTAGGAGGTTGCACAGCTTTTATTTCTGATGTGTGCTGCTTTTATTATCTTGCTGAGAGATTAAGAAGGTATTGTTAAGGTTATTCTGGATGCCACAAAAACTCCAGGTAGTGTTTTGCAGTCAATTTTAAAATTTTTGAGTAGTGTTGTGAGGGTAAACTCAGATTTGAACTCTCATGGCATATATTCTATTCCCTCATTATCCCATGTGTACAGGAAGCTCAGCACAACCCACTGTGGCTTGTTTTCTCAGAGGGAGTGATTACATGTGTAGTGGGTTTCTTGTTGTTGTTGTTGTGTGTGTCAGTCGTATAAAAGCTGGTCTCTGTTATTTTTCAGAGTATTTGTAGCAGCTGCAGAGGAAATGTCCGTGTTGCTCTATGTTTTAAAAAGGAGGTTGGGAGTGTGTTGATGCCTCTAGAGACTCTGCTGGCAATGCTGACGTCTTCAGGTAGAACCTCGCAGTGGCAGAGCTTGCTGCTGTCTGAGGAAGGAAGCTGGTGGTAGGATTTCCTTCCCTTCACTCTGCCTCCCAGACCCAGGAGGAAGGAATAGTGACTAGTTTGGACTCTAAGGAGATAGAAGAAAATAACTGGGTTTTCACTGCTAGATATTCATTGCTGTAAACAAAAGCTGAATTTATTGATGTGCCTGGTGCCACAATAACCCCCAACAGAATGGGACTTGAAATTTGTTTCCAGGTTATCTTCAGAGCGATGGCTCTGACCAAAAGGAAGGGAAGGCGGCTGAGCTCCGCGCTGGCTGGAAACAGACTGAAACTTCCGGTGTCCATGGGATCACAGCCACTCTCTGATCACTTCACCAAAATAACCGAGGGGCTGGGCTCTTTCCCTTCTTTCTGCCTTCTTGCCCAGTCCCCTACCTCTCCCATTAGCAGACTTTTAATGGAAACTTTTGGAAGTTGGAGGTTGCATGGCTTTAATTACACTGTTGAAACCACTGGTTACATTGCTTCTAACATGAAGCACTTTCTTTTCTTGGGTAGTAGCTTTATTAGAGCAAACCTTTTTAGGAGGCTGGCCTGCATACAGTATCCTGTCATCTTGGCTTTTCTCAGTGTATGAAGTATTTATTCTGTGAATGTACATTTTCTTCTATTTTGGTTTTTTTTTTTCTATTTTTGTTCTTTGTTTTCCTTCAAAGCACCATTTAACCATTGGTGAGTCGAAGCAATTGCTGTCGAAATACTATGTACCGAAGTCTGCTCAGACTTGGTAGTGCTTCATTATTATGGTGCACCAAATTTCCCAACCCTATTGTCTGTCAGTGCCCTGATCCTCTGCTCTGAGTTCACTTCAGTTCACCTGGGTTTGGCACTGTGCAGTGGGCTGCACTTCAACACCCTTCAGTGAGAGGTGTTGCTGGAGCATTTGGGTACATCTTCTAAATTAGGGAGGTCAGACTGGCTACCAGAGCCACCAGTGAGCAGCTGCCTGGACACTGCCTTCCCCTCAGCTGCTTGAGATTTTGTCTCAGACCTGTAGCTCCGCTCTGCTGCATCTGCAGGACAGACGGGGACAGTGGGGGCTTAATGGGAAGTTGTCAGAAATAATCGTGCTTATACCTTTTTGCTCTGTCAGAGGGGAAGATGTTAAACTCTTGGTGAAAGCTGGATGTGAACAGGGTTGGACAGTGGTCTTCAGACCATTACAACCCTACTTCCTCTAATTTTTAAAATTTATATAGTTTGTAATGCATTATTAATTTTCTTGTGAGTGATATGACTTTCAAGGCTATCAAGGGACTAATCTATTTTTTACATGGAGTAGAGAAGGATTCTAGGTTTGTACAAATAAAATACTCCCTGGAAGCAATACATCTGAAATGATATCTGCAAACACCATAGCCTTACCTCTCTTCTAAGCAAACATCAGAGTCTCTATAGAAAGTTAACACTTTAATTAGACAGAATTTCAAATGTTTGGGTATGTCTGCTATTAAGCTAAAGCTTTTGTATCCTTTCTTATGAAGACTACTTTCTTTGTACAGGACTGAGCTGGGCATATCAGGAAGAGATATCCAAATCCCAAGTTTAAAGATATTTAGGAAACACACATGATTAAACAATCACTGGAATTAGCTGAAATCCCCAAATTGGGTTGCTATGGGTATGGTATATTTGCTTCATTCTAGCTGATTGTTCCTTGCCTGCAAGGAAAATTGTGTGGTTGCAGAGTTTTAAATATGATTTTTTTTCAGTGGAACTACAGGTATAATGGTTTCATAGGTGTAAGTGCGGAGATAATTTTGGTTTTTGGATGTTAAACAGTAGTGGATATGCTCACACTTATTTCCACCAGATTTGATATTAAATAAATAAGATCCAGCAAGTGTTTTCTTGGAAGTTGGGTTTGATGTCTAGAACCGTGTTAGCAGAATGTTTAATTAATGTACTAAATTAGACTTTTGTTTAAAAATGTTTGAAAAAATAGTATGAGTGCAATAAAAGAAGAGTCTGAAGAGTCAAGTGTAGACAAGGAATGGGGTGTGATTAAAAGGTGCCATTGCAAGAACAGTGAACATTTTTTAATGGTTCACATTTCATAGCTATCCAGTTCACAGTTTATCTACTTTTACTTCTTCTTGGGTGCTGTTAGCTACAAAGCCTAATATCAGCCTGTTTACTTTGGAAGGAAAAGAATGTCCACTTTCTTATCTCCATTACCTCTTTCCTTCTCTATACTATATGGAATTCCTATTGCTCCAACCAGCTATGGGTACCTCTGTGCAGAAATGTGAAAAACTGCAGAAAAGGTGTAGTAGGAGCTCTGTTTGGTGCATATGATCTACTAGGATGTACCTGTGGCATTGAGATGGCACCAAGTATCAAATTAAGTCTCATTTGGATAAAGATACCTGAGCTGGCTGCAGACTTTGAGCCTTTGGGTACTAAACCCACAACTGTCCAGGGCTTACACTGAGAAGGTAGCTCAGCTATGTGCTTTCTGCAGTTGTAAAGGGTAGAGCAAAGTTTCTTCTCAGCCTCTAGGGCCGGGCACTGTCTGAGCTTTTGTGTATGCTGAAGAAGGAGGTGGGAATCATTCATACACCTATGAATGTCAGAGGTGACAGACCTGAGAAAGGCAGAACAGTTCTGCTTCTTTGGACTTTTGTCTTGGAGTCTGAGTTGTGTTTGGTGCACCTGAGAAGAGGTGATGGAGGATGGTGGGTAAAGGGACTTGCTGAACGCATGGGTATAGATCAAAGCACCTTTCTAGTCCAGCTAGAAATCAGATCCGCTGGGGTCTTCCTCTGCAGAACTATCTCTGTGAGCTGGAGCCTGTCTGGAACACATCCTCTGCCCACCTCATCCCACTTAGTCCTGGGCTGCGAGAACAGGAATTGCTGTGCAGCTCTTTTCAAGGCTGTTTTATGGTGCCAGAACTTGATCTGCCATTCTGTTTGTGGACTTCCCACAGCTCTCTAGGGATCACAAAACACAAAGGTGGCTCCACACTAACACTGTTTCCAGGGACATACATTCCTCAAGCTAGGATGTGTACCGGGCACTTTTCACTCTTCAATCCCCTTTCATATTCATATGGGAGCCTTTAACATCCTTTCCAGTTTTTGTGGGGCAGTTTGCCCTGTGCAGGGCACACATGTTCAGGAGTATAGGAAGGTTCAGAATTTCTGTGTTCTTTTCTGATGTGTCCTACTGTAAATGCCTGAGTGGTTCCCTGGGCTAGATCTGTGCACAGCACAGTTCTTGCAGCCGTTATATCATTGGATGTTAGGAGATGGGATGGAAGAGTGGTACCATCCGAGAAGCTCCAATTTTAGGGTTGTTCAGAGGAGAAAGCTACCTGCCTGACAAACTCTGAAAAAAACTAGTTCTGACAGACAAAACCCTCAAAGACTCCTTAATTAGTACTATACTGCAAATGAGTTACCCAAAGTTTACTTGGAGCAGTAGCACATCCCGAGAGCTCTTCTTGCACTTTTTGCACCCATCTCTGAAACCGACTTTCTCTGTGGCCCTGGGGAAGTCACTTAACTCCCAGCTGTTCCCTGAACTGTGAAGGGGAGATAAGGATTCCTGCCTACCATGAGGTAGGTTGTGGCAGGATAAATTAGCTGTTGGCTTTTAAAGCACTTTAAAGATGTACTGCAAAGCATTAAGAGCACTTGTTTTTATGAAGACAGTAATGGTTAAAGGATAATTCTGTGCTCTTGCTGAATTTGTTAGTTTTAAAGTGTGAGTGTTACGCTTCTACAATATGCTATTAATCCAAACAAATTACTAAGACTTTGTGTGGTATGTGAGAAAGCCGATGAATTTACCTTTCTGTAGCTGTAAGTGCAGTGGAAAGGATTTGAACTTCTCTTCTCACCTCAAAGCCTCTGGCAAACTGGTCACTGACATAATAAATATGCAGCATTTAATAATGCTTCACTTTTCCTCTTTAAACCATTAGTTGTTTCCTGCTTGGCTAAGAAGAACTTCAAATTTAATTCATTAACATTTCTTTAAATAGCTCTCTTAACAATGCCGGTTTGGTTTCCTTGTTATGTTCTGTCACTAATAGCAGTTTTTACTTCTAACCTGTTATTAATTAGAAATAAAGACTGGATCTCTTCATTTCTGAATTAGTTTTAGTGCCTCTCTCCTCAGATGCCGAAGAGGGTCTTTTTCTTCAGCCTAGCGCGCCGTGTTATATAATTGTTCCTGGGGTAAATAATTTAGCTGGTCAGAGAAAGTGCACTTCTCCCTGCCTGGAGTGGTCAGCCCGGCGGCGGGCAGCGAGGCGTGCCAAATCCGAGGCAAAGAGGAGCACAGTTGCATGAAACTTTCATTAGGGCTGCAGAGGTAAAAGGCCGCTTCTCAACGATGCTTTCGGTGCGACCCCCAAGGCTGCCCCTCGACCGCTGGCAGGGCACTGTTTTGCAACGGCTTAACATCTTTGCCGTGAAGGACGAATGAATGGGCACAGATCATCTCAGCCACCCTAATCTTTTCTTTCCCTACTTCAAAGCTTTCTGCGTTACATCTCAGTCTGTAATTACCCTTGAGGTATTTCAGACTCGAAGCGACACCGGGAAAATTGCACTTCCCGATAATGGGAGTCCACAGTTGTGTTTAATCAATTATGTAGTTGGTCATGAGACTGGCTTTTTAGTTACAAGAATTTTAAGGCCAACCCCTTCTGCTCTGGCTGAGGAGAGCAACAATACCAAATTAAAGAAACACTATCCATCTGAAGTAGCATAATCTAGGCTTTACCTGCTTAATTAAAAACATGCTTCCAATGCCCACTTATTGCTTCCTGCTCTAAACAGCCAGTCAAATGCCATGCTGTAATTTCTGAAGCAAAACTGCTCAAGTTAGGTGGAGCTGCAACACTAATTTTTATGGATATAAACAGATCCACTCAGCAGTAGCATCTCCAGTTTGTTGGAGTTGGTGGCAGTGCTGTAGCACAGGGCTCAGAGGTGTGCAGATGCTGGAGAGGAAATGTGAGCTGAGCTGGGAATTGTGGGTGCACAGCCTTGCTAACTCACTTTGAAAGATACATGACAACCAAAAGCTTTGCTCCTCAGAAGTAATGGAGTTGGCCAGTATGTGCACAAGTGCCAGGGGTGAGGGAGTTCCAGTGGAATAAATTCAGATGATGCTAACTCACCAGATATGTGAGTTAGTTGGCAGTGGAAAGGTCTTGCTTTGGGAAGCTGGTAATGGTGCTTCGGGCCAGTCAAGGTTAAGTGATGGCATACACCCATCCTTACAGATTCAATGTGGTGGGTTGTGATGATAAGCTGGCAGTGTAGCTCTGCTGGGAAGGAGAGAAGCATTCAGGGAAGAGGGAACCTGTCCTGTCTTGTGCATTGAGCCCACAGAAGCTAGGTGACTGGGCTGGATTTCCCTGTACCTGGACTGATTCCTCCCTCCTCTCTGCCTCCCAGTTTTCATGGCCTCACTTCCTCTGGATGGGGAGTGGTAAGTCCCTTCATTCCCTCTGGGTGCCCATCTGCAGTCAGAAAGGAGGAAGGACATGGAGGGGTGCAGGGGAACCAGGCCACGTCCACACTGGTGAGGAGCAGACTTCACATGAGGAGCAGACTTCACAGTGCTCTTAAAGATCTGCAGTGAAGCTGGGCACTTGCTACTACCTTTGCGACTTAGGGAAGCGTCTGTAAGGCTGAGAATGCTGCCAGATGTTTGTCCTTGGACCTTGTTTCTGGCTGAGTGTATCCTGGATGATCACTGAATTACCCAACTGACTGCTGTTAGGAGATCGTTCAGTCATCCCCCTGCTTCCTCCACCTTCTGGCCTGCTTTTCACTGGATCCACGTCTGTTCAATTTCTCCTTCTTACCCCAATTTCTAACTACTTCTCAGCAATGCTTGCAAGCTGCTTCCTGCACTCTACTTGCCTGCTTCTTCTCTTTGGAAAGTCTCATGAAATGTCAGTCACTGATGGTTTTCATCAAGCATGAGGTACAAGTTTGATGCAGTTTCAGATCTGCTTCACCTGGGGGAGAGGGGAACTTCCAAAATTCAGAACTTCTAACAAATTCATAGATGACGTTGGTTACCTCTGTGACTCTGCGCTCTTTCCCTGTGATGTGTTTGTTGCAGAATTTGTCTGGGAATGTCCAGGAGAGCTGATGAAAAAGTGAGAAGGTATTGATGGACCTATACATTTATATTCTTTTACAAATTCTTCTTTCTCAGACAGTATTGTATCTACTGTCCCAAGAGAAGGAAGCTTTGAATAGCTGATGTATTTTATGGTTACAAGTCTGTCTGTAGCATGAAAGGTAGGTTATTCCTCAGGCCTTTTCTCTCTCCTCTAATTTTAGACTAGTAACACTATGCAGGAGTTGTTTTTGCTAGTTGTACAAAGCCAGTGGGGTGTCTGGTTTGGAATCACTTGTCCTAACCCAATTTCAGTTATTCTATTAATATACCACTGGAGTCTGGCTGGAGTACAAAGTCCTCTGTGGACAGGCAGGTAGCAATGTCTCTTTCCTGGAGCAGTTATAGGAGAGGTTATACAAAGATGATAATTCGTGAAAAAGTGATTGGAAGAGCACAGTAGAGAGAAAAAGAACTATTGGGGAAAGTCAGGTTGGAGCTTAAAACTGTATCCCTTGAGCTAGTGGCAGCTTAGTGGATAATGTGATTAAAAAATCTATGTCTCAAGCACAGTCCCTGACTGTTCTTAACAACAACAACAAAAAAATATTAGTCCCTACGGTAGCAAAACTGAGCCTCTTCTCCTCACATCATTCACATGTGAGCAGTGGTGTGTTCTCTTTCAAGCAAAGCTTTGGTGTTAGCACCGAGTTAGTGGCATCTCTTTCTGTCCTGCTCAGGATGCTTGCTACTGTGGCAGGGCCTGGGTCCATGTGTGGGGTGAGCCAGCATAAGAACGTTGGCTTTCGCCTGGCTCCGTTCCCTGATCGTGTTCACCGTATCGTTGCACGCATGCTTGTGCTGTCTTAATGCACTCGTGGAGCTCCGGTGTGTGTTGCTTCATTGCTGATTAGGCAGATGGGCTGATACGAGACCAGTCCCTGGAGTCCTGCTTCCATACCAGTGATTTAGCTGTGTAACTCTCTGTAACGAAGCTTATTGAGGATGGCAGCCTGGGCTGTCCTGTGGAATTCAAGATATGTTATTTTTGTTCTGAGGACATTTTTAAAGGATTTTAATTATGTGCATGGTTAATAAATGTCATGCTATCCATCTTCAGTCATGCATACACATGTGGTGTGCTGCTCACGTACCCACTGGCCCGTAGTGAGGATGATGTGCAGCCATATCTGTGGCATGTAATTACTTGGCTTGCTTTTGGGGCAAGCACAGGATGAGGTTGTTCTCACTACCCCTAGTAGCTGCTGTATGACAAACCAATGCACAGAAAATGTGAATCTTTAATGTATCTGCAGCTGAGAATGGAAGCGGCTGCTGCCCTCTCTGCAGTCAATTATACCATCTTAATTTGCTCTGACATAAAATTAGTTCCCCCCCCCATCTTTTTTCCTTGTACAAAGCAGGGATAGAGATTGTTGCTGTAGAAAATGAAGGTGTTGGGAGGTAGGTTTTAGACCTGAAAGATGAGGGAACTGGGATCATTCTGTTTTCTTGGGTTTTGAAAAGCTATTTGTTGAGCAAGACATTTCCTACTTATCCCAAGTCTTGTGTCAGTGGCTTCTGAGGAGGTATGTTGAGGTGGAAGTTGCACTTTCAGAGTGGTTCAGATCAGATATGTTCAGATTGCCATGGAAAATGCCAGCTCCAGCAGCACAGGCGAATGAATCAGTGAGTCACAAAACTGTTGCTGCTTACTTTTGGGATTGTCATTCTTCCTCCACTTAGGAAAAAAATGTTTTCATTGAACTCTACTTAAGGAATTCACTTTGGAGAATCCTCGGGTTTGGGTTCAGGTGGAAACAATGGTTCTGAACACAGTGGAGCATGAGCCCAGGATTTCCTGTGCAAGTGCACAAGAGAGGTGTGATAATACGCGTTTCTTCCCCCACATTTGTATTTCTCTTTCTGTACTTTCTGTTTTGTTTTGAATCTTTTATGTTTTTTAATTGACCACCGGCTATGACCATATGGCTTCTCTTCTGTTTTCCTCTGTGTCTTCTACCCTCCTGCTCTGAGCATATTATAATGTTCATGAGACATTTTAATATCAGTTCTGGTCTTGCCTAGCAGCATAAAACATCTTGTGTATTTGCATTTTTTAATTTAATCATTATCTTAATATTTTTGGGCAGTAGCCACAGAATCTTTTTCACTCTGTCTCATCTTTAAAGGAACAGTTCTTGCTTCTCCCTACCATACCCCCTTGCTTTAAACCCATAGATAAGTCGTGGTTTTGAAAGAGGAGACGACAGTAAACCTGTCTGTAAGATGTGTTTCAGATGCTCCTGTCACTCCAGTCATTTAGAAGTAGGCCTTCAACAGTGACATTTATTAGTCAGAAAGAAGTATCAGACACTAGCTAAGGACACCTGCAAATGTAACTCCTACAGAGAGATGATCTGGCATTAAACAAATTCTGAAGATTAAAATAATCCTGGGAAGCCCTGAATAGGCAGGCAAGCCTTCCATCCTTGGTACCCAGGTTACAGCACACCCATAAATTGTTGGGGTTTTTAAATGTCAGTTATATCTTAGGTGATATAGCCCAGAGAGGAAGTTTCCCTGTTACCAGAAGCTCCTCCTTCTTTTTCAAGTCCAGTTTGACTTCTCTGGTCTTGGGGCTAAATTCAGTCCTGATGCAACTGTTGTTAATTTGGGTGTAGTTACACCAGCTTTGCCTGGGCTAGGTTTGGTCCTGAACGTCAAACTCACTGTTAGCATCTTGGGATTACCTCATGATCTTCTTTGTAATCCTTTTACAAACATATTTTCTTTTCAGCTCATGACAAACCTAATTAGTGGTGTTTTCAGTAAATATGACTACCTATATGCAAAGTCCTTTTTCAAATACGGATTTGCCATGACCTAGCGCTAGTTTCACCTTCTATAACATCTCTCAGGAAAGTATCTTGCTCACATCGAGTAACCAAACTTCAGATCATTTACTATGTAAGCAAAACTTTGTTACCCCAGGTTAGAGACAAAAAGGCTAAAGGTCAGAAATTTTTTTCAAAATTAATGGATGATTGAAAAATATACCCAAACTGTCCTAGGTTTTAGACTTCTTCCATCTTTCCAAGCCCTCTGCCTTGGCACAAGTGTTAAATATCCTGATGCTTTCCTACTGACTTTCCTGTTCTTGACTAGCCCATTCCCGTTGCCTTTCCCTTGTTTTTCTTCCCTTAATCATTGGGCTTAATATTCTAAAACATTCGCCTTCACTGTCTGGAATCCAAAGACTGAGAGAGATACTTCCCCAGGTGGCTCCTCAGCTGTTGGGAAGGTGTGAACACTTGAAATCTGAGGAAATACCTTGTTAAGTCTAAAATGGCCCAAACAGGTATTTGTTCAGAGAGGTCCTCTCCAGCAAAGGAAGTGCCTACCTCCATCTGGTTCTGTCAGGCAAAAATTTAGATTACTTTTCTTTGGAAACACCTTTAAAAACACAAGGATAGAACTGGAGAAGGAACCAGCTGTGGTGACACTGTTAGTGTTTTACATTAATCTAAATGCTTCACCTCAGTTGAGACGAGATGTGAGCTGTAGCCATTGCCTCCACTGCACTTGCAGGTACACAGGGTACTCAAACCTGCCAAATGCTCACTGCCTCTTGGCTGGCTTTGTCACCCCGTGGGGAATAAAACTGCCTTTTCTTGCCCCATGATGCCAGGGTTGTGCGGTGCTGAGGTTTTAAACACCGGTACCAAAACTACTGCATCTTTTCCTCTTACCACCTTATGCCAGAATCTGTTGGCACAGCCACCAGATGCAACCTTTTTAGATGTTACTCCCTGTTCTTATGTGGTAAATTCTTATTTTGAAGAGAGATCTGACTTCAATTATTTAGATAAAAGATTCTGGATAGAATTACAAACCAGACAAGCTAGGCTGACTCATCACTATCTTTTAAGATTGCTTTGTGTTTTTTTTTTTAATCGGAATTTTTCCCCCCTTAGAGAAAATGATTAATAATCAGAAATGAGTGCTTGGAAAATGTCATCTCAAGGTACGACAGGGGAGGGCTTCTAAGCTTATGAAGCTATAGCAGAGTTAGCTAATGTAACATTTTTTTATTTGGTAACTTGTTTTCTCTTCGTGGAACAAGGAACTTCACTCAAAATAAGAAAAGGCCTTTACCCAGTTACGTGGAGCAAGTGAAGATGTTCTGTTTTCTTTAGATATTCCATCTCTGGGGTTTGTTTATATTCCATAATAATCTACAATCAAACCAAAGTTATACTTTTCCTCTTTTAGGTATTTGTTTTGTTTTGTTTTCCGCACTTATACTCTCTTCCTTAAAATAAACAAACCTCCTATTCAGATCATATGACTGTATTATGAAAGGTGCTTCTTCATGGATTATGAATTTACTTTAAACTTATTTCTTTTCTTAAACACAATTCTAATTCCTCAGCTTCCTCTCCTGTCACTGGAAAGTTTTGGTTTATATCTTCAGTGAAATATACTGTATTAAGAACAGGGGGGTTTCCTCATTTGTTTTTATTTGTATGTGCTGGCAGTAACTGTTTTCAAAGGGCTTGATTCAAAGGCTATGCAGGTTCAGCTGAATTACAAATAATAGAAAACAGGACTGGAAGGGATATCAAGAGATAATCGATCCAGACAAGACCTATTATATCTATCTGGTTTCTGACAGGTACTTCTCTAATATACTCTTAAAGGTCTTCGATCACTATTTTTACTCTAAAAAGAATTTCTTAGGACCCAACTGATTTTCCCTTTTAGTCCATTATTTCTCGTCCCATCCACTATGAACAGAGAGAACAAAGTAGTTCCCTTTCTCTTTGAGTCTACTGTACACCTGAAGACTCTCTTCCTATGTCTCTCAGTTTCTTGAGGGTTGCCATCTTCTTTTGTGTGAGTTCTAGCTGTTAAATGTCCATCTTTGACTCCTGGCATGGGAATTGGATGCAGAAGTCCACCTGACACCTACCATTGCTGGCTTTAGAGAGAGGTCCGGGTGCTGAGGAGAAGCCACATCACAGAATCACACAGAATCACAGAATCCTAGGGGTTGGAAGGGACCTCGAAAGATCATCTAGTCCAACCCCCCCTGCTAGAGCAGGGCCACCTAGAGTACATCACATAGGAACATGTCCAGGTGGGTTTTGAATGTCTCCAGTGAAGGAGACTCCACGCCCCCCCTGGGCAGCCTGTTCCAGGGCTCTGTCACCCTTACAGTAAAAAAATTTTTTCGAACATTCAACTTGAACCTCCTATGCTCCAATTTACACCCATTCCCCCTTGTCCTATCACTGGTCACTACTGGGAAAAGCCTAACTCCATCTCCCTGACACTCACCCCTTACATATTTGAAGACATTGATGAGGTCACCCCTCAGTCTCCTTTTCTCCAAACTAAAGAGACCCAGCACCCTCAGCCTTTCCTCATAAGGGAGATGTTCCACTCCCTTAATCATCTTAGTAGCTCTGCGCTGGACTCTTTCAAGCACTTCCCTGTCCTTCTTGAACTGAGGGGCCCAGAACTGGACACAATACTCCAGGTGCGGCCTCACCAATGCAGAATGATCTTCTCAACATGTGTTCATCAGCCAGCCAGCCATAGGTGGCTGGGGACTTATTCTCTTGATCTACTCATAGCTGCTGCTTCAGATTAAGGCTTCTCTAAATTATGTCAGAAGCAATCAGTCATGTTAAAATATTCCAGAAGCCAAAGTCTGCCTCTGTGTGGAAAATTCAGCTGTGTGCTTTATAGTGTTGGCCAAGGAGATGGCATAGGGCTTCTGACACCTTGGAATTAGTCTGACGATTAGAACTTTCACTGGTGGAGCATAAAAGACTCCCCCAATGTATTTTCTGTAACTTAGTTGTTGATAGCTTGCAAATATCTTAGTTCTATCTCTTAAACACTTCTGAAGGAATGCTCATCACCTGTTTTTCTTCAGATGACTTCAGAAAGACCAAGGGGAGCTGACATGAGAAATCATAGAGTATTAGAAGCAAGGAGACATCCTTCAAAATGCTGAAGTTCTGTGTTCAGGAAAGAAAAGGGAGAACAAATCTTTAAGAGCCCTTTGAATGAGTCCCCAGGCAAGTAAAAAAGAGGTCTGGGTGATATGGTCTTCAGGGAATTCACAAAGGCATTTGAAAAAGTGCTTCACCCAAGGGTCTTACAGGAAATAACCTCCATAAGTTTCTTGCATGCATAAATAATTGTTTAAAAGATGGGAAGCAATGGAGAAGAATAGAGATGTCATTTCCACAGCAGAGCATGGCAGAGGTCTGTGCTACAGCCTATATTGTGTAGTATTTTCATAAATGTTCTAAAAAAACCAGGATGAGCAATAAGATGACAAGTCTGGAGGTGATTCCAACTTACTCAAGATAATAAAGACAAGGGCTGACTGCAAGGAGCTGAGGAAGTGCCTTTTTATACCGTGTCCCTCAGCAGTAGAGTGGGAGAGGAGATTCAGTGTGGACAGAAGAGAGGCGGGGGTGAAAGTCCCAGCATGGAATGATGAGCATGGAATTGAATAGTATCACTTGGGAAAAAAAGATGTGGTTATAACTTTGTGCTTTGAAAGTGTTGCTTCAGTGCTTAGTATTTGTTAAAAATTAAAAAAAAAAAAGCAAACTTACTGTTAGGAGCTAATAGTTAAGTAATAGAAAACAAAAGATCAGACACAAAAGAGGAGAAACTCTTCAGCACTTCAGACTTCCATGCTTTGGCCACATCTTGAATATTTGGTTCAGTTCCAACCCTTCAGACACAGCAGGAGTGGAAAAGGCATGGAAAATGACTGATTAGAGTCAGAGAACAGCTTTGTATGAAGAATCATAAAATAGTCTAGAGTTCTTTAGCCTGGGAAAGAGATGAGGGGATATGACAGGCAGTTATAAAATAATAACTACTAGCATTGAGATGAAGAACAGGAAACGATGGTTCATTGTTTCTTCTAACACAGAGTAATGGAACATTAAATAAAGCTATCGAGTAAGCCATCAGAGCAAACAAGAAGTGTTGCTGCTTTGTGGCACCCATAGCATACACAAGGAACTCCTTTCTGCAGGATGTTGTGGATGCTGAAATTATACAGCCATTTAAAAAGTGGCTGCTCGGATTTATGGGAGAAAAATATTATCAAAGGCTGTTCTATGCAAAGACTCTATCTATGGATCAGAAGATCTGTGCTGCAAATTGCTAGAGGCTGGGAGGGTGGTCAGGTAAGTATTATTGTATGGGCTGGATCTGTTCTTCCCTGGGTTTTCTGCTGTTTGTGGCTGTTGGAGACAAGCTACTGGATTTGCCATTGGTCTTATATGATGCTGCTGCTGTTATGTTCACTCTGTCATTCTTACAGAATATGCAGCCACGGTGGCTCTTACTAGTTTTAATGGATTGTTTTCCGTGGGTGAAGCAAATTGTCCAGTTACTCTCAAAGAAATCCAGCCAGGATAACGAGATCTGGCAATTTCAGGACTGTAGCAGTATAACCTAGAACTAAAAGAATGAAATAATACTGAAAAAAGCTCAGTCTCCTTTAAAGGAGTAGTAGGAGGGGGGGAAAAAATGCACCTAAACAGTCATATATCAGAGTGGTATGTAAAATGTCCAGCTGAGGAGTGTTATTAATGAAGTGGTGAACTTTAAGTCCGTGCATAACATGCCTCCAGTAGGAAGGTTCTTATTTCCAGTGCCTGGGGTAATCTAGCAAAATCTGAGCTGTATCTTTAATGAACAAGGTAGGCTATCAATCAACACATAGATGACACAAGCATTTCATACAAAAACAAAAACTAACATGCCCCTCCTCCCCAAAATCAAGGCCACTGCAATGCTTCCCAAGGCTGCCTGTCCTCATCAGGCAGGCTGAGAGTCATGAATCTGCAAGTGACTGTTAAAGGCAGAGCTGCTTCTAAGTAGGTGGATGTTATTTTTAGCAACTAGTTTAAATTGTTCTGATATTGAATCCGCACCGTGCAGGGGTAACATCTTTAAAATGCAATTCTATGGTAGGTGGCAACAATCAAGCTGAATTACTGACATTGTAAGGAAATGAAAAGTCAAACTGCTGACCATGTGTATTTTATGGTATTTAATTAAAAGTAGATAACATAGTGTGAATGGACCACAAATCAGATAAAAATGGCAGTATATTCTCATATTTAACACATATTTGACTTGTGGTTGCTTGACAATTTACCAGAGCAGGTCTATGACGGTCTCCAAATATAAAATCAGGAGTGTAATTAAAAATACTGCAGGGAAGAAGCAATATTTAGTTCAACCCTGAACTACGTTAATCACAGCCACAGCTGTATCACTTCCATTCCCTTTAACAGGAATGTATTTTATTTTTTTTTTTTAATAAAAGAGGAAAAGAAACCTGTTCAGGTTTTTGCTAAATCAGAGTGTCAGGCTTAAAAAGTTCAACGTGTGGTATGCGGGGTGGGGAATCAAAGGGTAACAGAGGTGGAGCACAGGACAACCAGTTTATTAAGAGCTGTGGTGCAGCTGCCTCAGCCTGAAGCTTGTCTGTGGCTGTGCACCGGGACTGTGGCTTCTCTTAGGCTTTTGGCACAGACTTGTGCTGTGACAACCTTGAAAGATTCATTTATTGCAGCCTGTGCCACAGCTACTTCCCTCATAAAGCAGAGCTCTCCTTGCCTGCCCTCCTTAGTCCTTGACTAATAACCAGGAGAGTGGAGCCTCGATCTCAGCTGGGCACTTCTAAACTAAGCCCACTGTTTCAGGGGCACTTAGCTCTTCTCTGATATGTTAACCTATACACATGTGCTGTCTGCTTGCTGCTCTACAACAAGCAAGTAAATACAAGCTGGACCTGGTCTCCCAGCAGCTTTTCTTTCGTTACTTCTCTCACTGAAAGTATTGCAACTCAGATTTGTGAGACTTTGCTGGGAACATGCAGTGAAGTTACTGGTGGTTCTGCTGTCCCATGGGGAGGTAGCTTTAGCAGCCTGACAGAGAAGAGGTGGTAGGTACCATGCATCTTTCCACTACAATTTAGATAAAAAGTCTCAAGTTCTTGTAATGCCAGAGGAAGCTCTTAGAGAATGAGTGTTTAGTCTTTTCTTGTTTGATGTCTGTCAGCACAGCTTTAAGCCAAAATAAATAAAGTTAGGCTCTCCAGTTGAAGGAAGAGGAGGGGAAAAAGGGAGTTCAGGCTTCCCATGCTCACCTTTAGGATCCTTATAGGTAGTGCCTGACAGCTTTGTAGCTCCAGTCTCTCCTTCCTGGTTACAAAATGCTGTTTTCTGGGTAATTTTTCCCACCTACCTGTATTGCCTTCTTGTTTTCATTAGAGTATGCAAATGTGTTGCAGTGTGACTGACTGCAGAGGAAAGGGAAAACCTCCTCTGCAAGTCAGCGTGAGTAGTTTTTCCAGGTGAATCCATCACCTGGAAATCCTGGGGAACCAGAGGGTGAAAACCAGGCAAAATTAATTCATGCACATTCCATTTAAAAAATGTAATGTTTTGTTACTTTCTGCAACTAGAGAGTTGAATTTTGTAACTTTTTTATTCAGTGTATTTTTAAGCTACTGGAGCTCACTATGGCACCCAGGGATTTGTGCACAAAGGAGCTGCATTTGGGACAAGGGCTAAATAGCCTCCTCTCTTTTGGTGGAACAATTCATGAAAGGATTTCCATGATGCAATTTCCATTTCCCCTACTTTTTGGTGGGTTGCAGCTGATTAGGAGAGAGCAGGATGTAGGTTCTGGTAGCAGAATCGTATCGTCTAAATCTCCCTGCTATTATTTTTTACTGTTGGAAACATTAGTTGACATGCAATTGCAGTAATACCTGCTTGTCTCCACAGACATTATTTATTCATTTGGAAAAGGCTGTTGTCTCCTTCAGTTTTGTGTGGAGTTTCAGAATTTCAAAGGCTCTTTAGGTGAAATTTTCTTGCACTGTGTATAGTATAATTCAGTATTTCTTATCTCTTTTAAAAATCAGACATTTAGCTTATTCTTGTCTTAACTGTCTTGTAGCCTGAGTGAGTGTAATGCAACACAATGGACTTGCAGGTAATCAATAACAGCTTTGGAGGTCAGAGATAGTATTTGACAAACTTACACTCATGATTAAATATTATGCTGAAGGAAATACTGAGAGGTTTTTTAAAAGGTAAACTCAAGAGTTGCCCTGATGACCCTGAGGTTAGTATTCTGTGTTGCCACATAGAGAAGCTGGCTCTGGAGTCCCTTTTTGGGCCATCAGAGTCACTGCTTGCTCTGCAGACTGCCTGCAGCCTGCTCCCATTGTGGTCTATGGGATGCTTCTTTTGACTTCAGTGAGGGTAGGATCTCACCCAGTTTTAGGGATGTGACCTGGGTTAGGAGCCTTGACAGCCTGGTCTCCCTTATCTTCTCGGTGGAGAGAAATTATTAAAGTGAATCTCTAGGGATTATGTCTTTTTTTTTTTTTAAGAAACAGATGGGTGCAAGTTGCTCTGCTACAGCTATGTGTATGTGATGGGCAGGCTTGACTTTAGACTAGGTGTACTCATAAAAATGTTCCCTCCAAGCACCGGCAGTTAGAGGAATTTAGTCTGTATGTGGAGCAGAACTTCTGGTTCTGGTTTCCCGAGAAGAAACTGGTTAATCAACACTAGGAGATGAACACCAAAACTGCCTTGTGTTGCCAGCGGGGAAAATCAGGGGATTTGCTTTAAAGTTGCATAACTGCTCTGAAACAAAACACTACATGTCAGTTGTCTTTCTGTTACTGAAGGGACACAGTGTGGTCTCATAAAGCCTACGTGTCCTCAGGTGGACTCCTGTTCTGCTACTGCTGCTGGTTTGCATGCTGACAGTTGGTGGGAAGCTGGGAGATGCTTTTGCATGTTGATAGCTTAACTGAGAAGCTGTGAATTTAATGTATTTGAGCTTTAACTTTTTCAATCAAGTGATACAACCATGAGTACACAGGTACTGCTGGAAGAGCAACAGGTCACTAATTTAGAAGGTACTAGAGCAGTATCCAAGTATTTGATAAAGGTAACAGGCACCTCCAGGAGTAATCATCATCATCACACTGCCACCATTCTCTGGCTGTGGACAACTCATGGCTAGGAATGATGATGTTTCTCCAGGGGAATTTCTCTTTATGTCACCCAGATTCCCATAGTAAAAATCCTTTTCAGAGTGGTTGGACCTCTGTGACATCTTTCACCCCAAAGGTTTCAAAGGCACAGAGAGAAGAACTAGAAGTAAGATTATCTCCAGACTGTATGACAGTGAATGAGTAGGGGAGAATGAGGTTACTCAGGCTGGAGGCTGATTAGGACATGGAAGCAATAATAGTAACAGGGAACTGTGGTGTTTTAGCAATAGAATCATAGAATCATAGAATCATAGTAGGAAGCAGCCACAATAGATGACATTGGCAAAACTTTCCTGTTCTAGAAGTTAACTCCATGAATTTTATTAAGTCAGTTGTGGGCACATTTGGGAAGTGATATTTGGGTGACAGCAGAACGAGTATATTTGTGGCATGGCATCCCGTTATGCCACTGAGCAGCTTGTCTCAGTGGAAGTAAAATGCGAGAGAAGTACATCATTTTGCACTAAAAACATTTCAAAAGGACACAAGCCGACAGAGTCATAAAACTTCTCTCTCCAGATGTTCTCCCCAGAGTCATTAAAATAGGTGGTCTTAATATTTACTTTTTGATCTTCAGTATGCTACCTTCCCAAAAGCCAGCAACAAAATACGATTAAATGTGAGCACAGATGAGTCTTCGTGCTGGTGCAGCAGGAGTGGGGGGCATAACGACACCTCGTTAGGTTTGCCACTCCATTTCCCACCAGCAAAACTAGCAGGCTACCTGCTGTACCTTGTTTGCAATCTACTCACAGGAGAAGGCTTCAAAGCTCTTAAGGAAATGCATTTCAAACGTTCTTCCTGTTATAAACCATGCTGCCAGCACAGTCATCCAACCATGTCAGAGAGATCTGTAAAACCGAAGATAGGCTGGTGTAAATCAAAAAGTGGGGGTTGAATCCTGGGAGTTTTGCAACCGCACAAAGTGTCACATTCAACGGAACGCAATATATAATGAGTATATACCGCACCAGTTATGAGAGCATGACAAATGGCCTCGCAAGCACAACACAGGCTTCATTTATACTGCTTCCTTTCTGAGGCAGGATGGTAAATCCGTAACGTCTCCAACTTTTCGTTGCTCTACTGAACCTCCTTCACTGAGAGGAGAGACAGTTGAGTGTGCTAGATTCACATTCTCTCAGGTGTAATATACAAGATCCCTAATAATTCAATACTGTGAGAGCTCAGCTCTATTGTTTTTTGGAAAGGATTTACTTTGCTTTCATTGGGATAATTGTGACCCATTGTAATAAGCGCGGATATAAACTCTCAATCTTTGCTCTGCTTTCAGAGCTGCAGACTGCAGGTTATGCTAAAGTTGAGGACAATCAGAACGTAGTTCGAAGTCTGGAGACTTCAAATAAAGGTGTGGGGTAGTGACTCCATTTAGTAGATCATAAGTTGACACTTTTTTGTTCTGCATTGCTTGTAATTGCTCTGAAAGTTTTACTTGCTCACAGGATTTCTTGATTCCCAGGCAGGGCAAGTGCATTTTGCCACAAAGCTTGTAAATTCCATCTCAGACTACTGTGGCAAGGAGCCTGCTGAGCGCTCACAGAACCTGCATGGTCATGGGTAAACAGCCAAAATGGGTGAACATGGGCCAAGTTTCTGGATCTTTGTGCTAGACACCAGTCAGTCAATAGGCATGCTGGGAAATAAGTGAGATGAAAAAGTAAAATTTTCTGGCAAAAATGGGGGCTCCCCAGTCGGGTGGGAATTAGTGGGGTATCAGGAAATCTTGATTATTTGACAGATGGAGCTTGGTATGACTTTTTTCTGAACAGGAGAATGACATATGAGCTGTATCTCTGGGAGGACAGCACTGTCTTGTCAGTTGCCTCGGCTCCCTGAAATGCTGTGGGAGGGGTTGTTTATTGAGAACAATGATGCTCCAAAATTCTAGTATCTACGACTGCCTTCTTGCAGCCTCTTGCTTCCTCAAATCAGCTGGGGTATGGTATCCTCTGTTTTCCCTGACACTGCAAACAGGTTGAAATGATAGATGAAAGGGGAGCAGGATGGAGCTGTGAGTTAGTGCATTAGCCTTTCACTGCTGGAGTCCAGGGTTCAGAGCCTTCCTTCCTTTCAGAAAATGTGAAAATAGGTTTAATAGTTTCTTTCTAAATCCTGAGTGGACGTTTGGCAATATCATAAAACCACTGCACAATTTGGAAAATAAAAGCCCAGGATTTGGGAACAAGAAATGTGTCACTGAATGGAGCTGAGGAAGAAGGCAGAGAGGCGTGGAGAAACACACACAACACTATTTCACCCAGGTATTTCTAATAGGTCTATGCTGCTTATACACCAAGTGTACTTGCTAATTAAGGAATAATAAGAAAAAAAGATAGTTGCAAAGCCTGACTATTTTTTTTTTCTCTGGAAAATGTGTTAGACAATTAGAAAATACACATAGTCCTATTATTCAGGTTAATTTACACTCACTCTCCTAGTCCCTCACAAGAATTTATGAACCTGGAAGAGCTGTAAGTCCCTTAACAAAGTAAACAAACTGTAACTCAGTCTTGTGTACTTCCAGAGACCTGCCACCTAAGGGTTTGGGTGTTTTTTTTGGTCTGGAATTTTGTTGGTGGTTTTTGTTTGTTTGTTTGTTTGTTTGTTTGTTTGTTTGTTTTTTTGTTTTTTGTTTTTTTTTTTTAACTAAAGGTGAAGAGATGATTCAGTGTGTATTGCTATGTCTCTTTTCTCAGGGGCAAACAATTCACATTACTGGAATTAGACTATTAGGATAGACTTCAAATGCACAGCGAACCTCAGCAAATAAAATCCACCCGCCTTCAGCTATGGCTTATCTTTGCACGTATGAGGAATCTCGACAGAGGAGGCAGTCCTGGCCTGCTGTGCTCTTTGCAAGTGGCTCAGCCTTTTCCAAGTGGCAGTGTGGCTCCCCTCCTGCAGGCCCAACAAATTTAGAGCAACAGCAGCCAAAAGATTAAGCAAGCGTAACTAAAATTATTCTTATGTCAGGCCCTTATTTTAATCTCCTCTGAACGATCTGAAGCGTACTCGTTAGTCAGTACAACATGCCCTCTCCTTCTGAATGTGTGAGACACTTAAAGAAAGAAAGTTTTTTGCGCTGTATACCAGACGACCTTGATGTGATAGACTGCAGGGTTTTGTGACACTGCACACTCAGTGCTATTCAACACTTTGCCTGAAAGGGAGGAAGGAATGGATTTATTGACTTGTGACTTTGACTCAGGCCTGTGTATCAGGACTGTTATTATGTGGAATGATTAGGCTGCAGTGTCAGGGACAAGTTAAACTAGAACAACAAAGGACCTCCTTAACCTTTACCTGGACACAAGGCCATTCATAATGACTTGCATGGTTTGGAAAACTAAGTATATCTTGCAGCACTCAATACTTCTGCAGCTACAGCAAATGAACAGAAATGGAAAAGATGGATTGCTGAAGTAGATGAAATGTAATTCAATTCTGCATAGTCCTGTTTAGAATACCAAGTTCAGGTCCATGTCAAAAAGTGGCAAAGGCATCATCATTTTCTTCAGAGCAAAGCAGGAATTTTAAAACTGAACACAACAGATATCAACCTGAGCAATTTCTATTTTTAAAAGCGGTATAACAAATAATGCTGTCCCTGGAGTAGTTTCCCTCATATGAAGCGTACATGAAACCATTATTAATGCTAGTAATAGCTGGATGCCAAATGTGAAGAGAAGGTTTTCAAACAGCAAGGGGAGTCTTTCCCACAAAGCCAGTGGTCATTATGGTGACAAGATGTATCCCTGTTGCTGTGTATCTCTTTTGTAGCTAGTGCTGCATGAGATTCCTGATGTATCAGTCCATTTGTGGTTTTATATTAGATTCAAAACATTGCTCTCCTTTTCTTAATGGTCATTATAACAGCACATTATGAATGAGTCAGTGGATTTTGGATGGCTGAGATCTCACCCCTGCTCAAGCTGATGATAATTTTGCCCCTATTCTCAGGAGGTGCCAGATTAGGGCTGGGTGCTTTGCAGTGCTGAGTGCTCATCTTGCACATTGCGTGGACCCTGCTGCTGGCTTGAGAGTGCTTGCGCCTCACAGGCTCCTCTCCTTCCCAGCAGTGTTTATTGCTGATACTCAGTTGTGGGATCCCAGGCAATTTCCCATTTGTGAAGGATGGCAAAGTCCCTTCTTCCAGGAAGCCCTTGTACAAGTCACGGTAAAAATATCTGCAGAAAGAAATTAAAATAAGCTGTATATGATATGAGAGCTGAAGAAGTGATGCAAATTAAGTGCCTTAGTGGGGATATGAATAAGCATGCTGCATGGGGAGAGAGAGGCCAGTTTCTGCTGAGATGCATTTGATCTCTCCAGTACTGTATGAACTTTTGAACTCAGTCCTCCCAAGTGTCCCTAAGTTGCAGAGCTTGGAGAAACCGTAACTAGCATCTTGTCTTTGCTCCTGTCTAGCACAGGTCCCCAAAAGATATAGCATAAAGAGAATTCTTCTTATCTTCTGCCTTGATGTATATGATGAGTGAGAATTTGTGTTGCAAGCTAAACATACCTGCTAGGTTTGAAAACAGCTACAATATTGCATCTGACATTTTTTAAAGTGCTCAGCAAAGCACACCAATTTCACGTGGGTGTAAACTGATCTTCTGGCTTATATGTTTATAGTGAGGTTTGCATTTGGCTTGGTGCCCCAAAAAGCATCGTCACTTCTATTCTTCCCTTCTCCTCTACTCCCTGGTTTCCCTCTGAGTGGAAAAAAATTCCAAATGTCACCCAAAATCTTTGCTCAGCCTGGCACTGGTGAGGCCACCCCTCCCAGGTGAGACTATGTCTGCTCACCATGTTGCCTCCCCAGAAGATTTCAGCTACTTCATCCAGCATCCTAGTTAGACAATTTTCTGTGACCATAAATCCTAGATCTGTTTCAGCTGTCTGTCAACTAAGGAACAAATGCTTTGGAGAGGCTTTTTCTCTGTGCTGGACAAATGGCTCCACTTTTCAGAGAAACATGGTGTGGTGAACCTATGGCAACTCTTTATTTCACCTCAGGGTTTGTATTTTTTATTTATTTTCCCCAATTAATTCAGTTGAACAAAATTGCAGCATGTCTTTTGTTAAGAGGGGTTTGTTACATTTCATAGCTGTGAATTAATTTAACAATAACTTCATTTCCCTGGTGCTATTACAAAATAATGTTAATTTTTGTGATGGCTGCGTCAAGAGACAGGTGTGGATAGGAAGACCGTATACGTGCTGAAAATAAAATTAACACTGAGAAGTGAAAGAATTTCTGGGTGAACCAGATTAGTATTAGAGATAGATAAACCAGAATAGCTGAAGTTTGTTTTGAATTTTCCACAGCTTACCTGAATTCAGGTCTTCTAAACTAAAAGTTTCAAAGAGATGATCTTTCTTTTCAAACTGTGGGACTTTGCACTTGTACCTGGTCTCTAGCTGTAGTTACTCTCAGAGGTTTGGGGTTTGAATCTTGCATTCCTTTTTGCTACATGGGACACTTACTGCTCCTTTTTATCACCCCTAAATTGGTTTGTTGAAAACGTTACCATCTCCTGCTGTCTGTCTTTTGAGTTGGTTTTGTGCAGGTTCTCTAACATCAGGAAAACAGCTAAGCCTTTATTAACTGCTCAGTCCCTTGTTTAGCCTGTGAATGACAGTGAGTTTTCCTTTGTTGTTCACATGGTGCTTTAATTTTGTCATATCAATATTTCAGCGAATTAATTAACTCCTGTCCATTTTTTTTCTTCATTTAAATCAGAGGGCAGGCTGTCTAGGTTTCCTGTGGAAGACAGAAGGGAAGGGCACCCTTCTACTACTCCCGGTTCTAGGACTAAGTCAGTGTGCCTGTGGGTAAATTCACCTGTCTTGCCTCCCATTTCCCAAGATGTGGGCTTCATGAGAGAGGGTCACTTTTTCTAAGAGGCAGGACTTGAAGGTGCTGTGTAGGATATCATGTAAGCACCACAGGCCCTTAGGTATGATAGTTTTTCAGGAGCAAGATCCTTGTTCTTGTCACAAGATGCCAACAACTTGTCTTTTGTTCAAAACAGGGTAAAGGACATTTTATGTTGGATTATTACAATCTCCTAAAATTACAGTCATCGGAAAAAAAAGGTAGAACATAACATTACACACAAGAGCCAACAGGGCTGCTCAAAGAAGATGAGAGGTGCAACGTTTCCAAAATAACACTGTAAAGAAATAACTTTAGGAGAAAGCTGCCAAATGTTTCTTGCAGATAGTGCATGGAATGGATCGTTTTTCTCAGTATTATACGACATTCAGAAAAAGATTTTACTGTTTCCGTCAGTTCTTTTTCTTTGCAAGTACTGAAAATTTTAAGAGTAAATCTGCTTTAATATTTTTAAGTGAATTCTATTTTTACTGATAGCACTTCAGCTGTGATGATTTTGAAGATTTCCAGTGAAGTGGTTGCCCTGCAAGAGATCATAGCCAGCAGAGAGGGGAGTTTCTTTACAGTTTTGATTGTCTTAGGATCTGGCATCTACTTCCAAAAGTTAACGGTCTCTGCAGGCACCAAAAGATCTGCAACCTCCAAATGATTTCAGACAAATCACCATTTTGTGTCAGAGGGGGCTAGAGGGGATGTTCAGAGCAGCATATTAAATATAAAGCAGATAAAACATCCTCCATTTGCCAGGGCTGGCACATTCCTTTCTCCTGTTTTGTTCCCAGTTAAGCATTGCATGTTTGTGACCTTTCACTCAAAGCGCACTGGACATTGCAAAAAGAAGCCAACAGGGAGAAGGAAAGGAAAGATGTAATCAAACTACCGAGAGAAGGTGAAGGGAGGAGGAAAGTCAATTCATGAGGAGGAAGATACTGGAAAGAGCGAACAGTTTTAACTGAGAGATGCACAGGTTCTGACTGCAAGTGCCTGGAGCTGCATGGGTGGGAAAGGTGATTCCTCACCTCATTTGCCAGCCTTTGTGATCCCCTGGCAAAGACACCCCTGGCTGTAAGTCGAACCTGCCTGAAGTCATATCGGCTACTCAAATCCCCAAATTCTGGCATCTAGGGATTATGAGAGTAAAAGGTGAGGAGGAAGGATGTAGGATTAGTTATGTGTTACACAAGCAATGACATTATCTGGTTTTAAATTCCACCTAGCTCTTTCCGAGGTGCTCTGGTAATAATGAAAGCTGTTGAGGCCTGGCTGTACACTGAGTCTGGCTGAGCCACAGGCTGCACATCAAACTCACCGGGTACGGTGGCAGCAGAAGTTATCTCTAGAGCAGGTCTTCTTTCTGACACCTACCATAGGACATCGAGATGGAAGGGACCTTGAAGAAGATAATTGTGCATATCTCTTCATGCTAAGGCAACATATGCACCTCTAGCAAGAAAAACTCCATATGGCTCTTGCCAATCTCTTCCAGTTCTTGACGTTGGAAAGACTTTTCCGAATACATGACTCAAATCTTCTCTGCTGATAGCTTTTTCTTGTCCTTTTGGTCATGGGCATGGAAAACAGGTTGTTCCCTTCCTCTTTGCTGCAGCCTTTTATACACTGGAAGACTGTTATTGTGTCTCCCCTCAGTCTTCTCTTAAGAGCAAATAACCCCAGTGTGTTCAATCTTTCCTCACAAGTCATGGTTTTTAGACCCCTGATTGTTCTCGTTCCTTTCCTCTGAACTCTCCAATTGGGCCATGCCTTTCGTGAAGCATGATGTCTACAGGAAAACATAATGCTCTAGGTGAGGCCTCCCTGGCACTCAGCAAAGTGCAAGTGTTGCTTTATGAGTCTCACAGACTCTACTTCTCTTTAAACACCGAAGTATGGCTTTTTCTCATCTGCATACTATTGTTGATGTACATTCAGCACAGCCCTTGGTCCTCTGGTTTCTTTTCTGCAGAGCTGCTATCCTACAATTGTTCCATCCTCACTGCTCGTGTAGGTTAATGTGTGGGGTAGATGGAGCAAACACCTACTCCGTTTCCCCCTGCTCCCAAATCCACTTAATGTCAATTTTCCACTTTTCCTGCTTAATATAGAGTCCACACATTGAGGGAGCGTTGGATATCAGATGGATGGGACGAGGTCTTTATTAAAATAACAAGGATAGAATAGCATGGCAGGTATATATAGCAGCAGGAAGTAGTACATCAGTTTGGGTTTAGGTAGTAAAACGTTGGACTTTGCTCTCATTAACAGTTCTTCCTTTGAAAATCGAAAGCACTTAAGCTGCAGGAAAACACACACAAGAACCAAGTTATTTCCTTAGCACTTCTGGGTGATTCCCTCAAGCTGGTCTCTCTCTCTTGCAATTTGCACTTTTTCCTTTTCAGCAGTAAGACATACTCATTGTTTTTATGGGTTGAGGCTGCTTTCTGAAGAGGTCTCTTTCAACGTGATGCTGGTCCATGACTGGGCAATACAAATGACAGGGGAAAGGAGTGATTCTCTGGAGGCTTTGGCATAAATCATTTACTGGCCTTCCAAGAAGGTCATTCCTTAGCCTCTTCTTGCTAGCTTTTCCACAATAGGTTATTTATCTCAAAATCTTCCCTGATAGTTAGGAGGATGCTTGCAAGCAGGAGAGAGGTCTACCTATATTTTACTGTAAGCAGAGAATATATTTATATTTAGGGGGAGTTTTTTCATGTGCGCTTCCCAGCCAGAAAACATGAAGGTTCAGCTTCAAGGTGCCTGACTGAGGCAATGGCTCCTACCAGGGGAGTAAGCACATCAAAATGTTGCTTTCTCTGTCAGAATAATGGAGATTTGGTACAGCACCTTCTAAATTTTCAAACAGCACAAAGTGCAATTCCAAATTAACCAGCACACCGCCACCTTAATTTTTCATTTTACTTAACCTCTCTCTGTCTGTTTCCCCATCTGTAAAGCTGAGATAATACTTACCTACCTCACAGGGATGTTATGAGGATTAATTAATTCGTGTTTGCACAGCGTTTTGAATATGCAAAGCGCTATATATGCTAAGTGTTATTATTTAGTTTAAATGCAGCCGAACAGGTTTCGAATGCTGGGAGAGAGCTCTGTCAGTGACACCAATCTATCACAGTGTGCCTAATGACACAGCTTTGGGAACCAGACAGACAAATTTCTTATTCTGTGCCATAATTAGCAAATATCAATAACAAAAAAACCCCAACCCTCAATCTTTGCAAGAATTGCAGAGATTGACCACTATGGGATCACTGCAGAAATTCCAATCCAAATATCTCGCAATGGGATCAACCAGTGGCAAATGGATTGCTCTCAAAAATTACCCAGCTCAGATGGGAATTCAGAGTGTCTGTAGGGCTGGAATGGAGTGCATTTTCCAACTTCAGAGTGTGAATAAATATGAACAAAATAGTGTGTGTGTGTCTTTCTGTTCAGCATGGCATCCAGCCCAGCTTTTGTAGACATAGCTGAGAGCATCACCTGCCCCCAGCATGTGTGCAAAAGGTCTCCAAGCCAGTATTTGTTCTTGTGTGTTAATAAGCTGTGGTAGCCCCGGCAGCAAAGGGGACTGTCTAGCTGGAGGTACAAAAGGCTGGTTAAGAGCTGGTAATACAGGGTGTGTATATATGCACTGGGGGAGAGGGACTTCTTCCAAGAAACACAAGGAGATACTCTATAATTTTTCTCTTGGCCACAGATTTATTTCAGTTTTAGTAGTTCTTATTCAAATTCATCAGGGGTAATTAATGAAAGATATAGGAAGGTCGGCACACACCTAGGATCCTCTGTTTGTAGCTTGAATTATGTTGAGCTGTTTGGTCTGTTGGTTCACTACCTCAAGCCTAGTGCAGTATTGTCATCCTTTGCTTTACAACACAGTCATTATATCCCTAAACCACATTGTGATACACTGTGGCTTCTGTTTACGACTCCCGAAACTCCCACTCCATATATCACCTGCCATAAAACCCATCAAACTGCTGCTAGTAAAATGGTGCACAGTGGTCTAAGTAGGAGCCAGGCAAATTGTGTGATACCCTACTGTGGTTAATGAGAGTGAAAATGTGGTTAGGATTTTATTCAGGCGATGTTCATTTGCAGGGCCATTGTAGTGAGGTGGCAAAGAAAAGAGTCTTTTGTTAACCTGAATGACAATATATTTTCTATTGTATGAAGTAGCTGAATGCAGAGTTTGCCAAGTTATACATCAATTGTAAATAAGTCAAACCGTGACCTTGAATGGCTACATTTTTATTGCTTGGGGGTCTTGAAAACTAATTAATACACTAGGATGCTATAGAGACCCTATGAAACCTGTTACTGGAGTTTAAGCCATTGCGGAGCAGTTCAGACCAGTCATTGATATCTACAAAAAATTAAAAATAATCTAGATGTGTATGTCAGGAAGATTTGTAATTTTTTTTTCTTATTTTCTGTTTGAGGACTGCTGGGATGGATGTGCCATTCAATTGTTTAGAGTTGTAGGAGAAGCAGAAATTCTGGTGGAGGTGTGGTCCATCCTGCAGATCCCAAAAGGTGACACTGAGCCTATCTCCAGCTGAGCAGTGAAGGTTTTAACCATCCCTTTTAGCCCCTGAGGCCAAAGGCATACTCAGCTGTATTCTGACACTGTTTTGGGCTGAACCCAGGGTATAAACCTTTCCCTCTCCTCCCTTCTCCTTCTACCTTGGGTTAGGGAAAGAAATCTGGGCATGTGGGACCAGCTTATGGTCAGGGTAGGCATGGGGATGCTGCAGTAGCTCGTGCCATGTGCTGTAGATGTGGCCAGTGGGTCGATAAGGTGAGACAAAGCTCTAAGCAGTAGGTTTTGTGCCCTCCTGGAGCAAACAGACAAAAGTTTAATTTCACAGTCCAAAGGGAGTCTAATTTCATGAGATGCTTAAGCACTCAGGCAATCTTAACTATGGTAAAAAACCCTCAACAAGACCAGCAAAACTTCTCACATGCTTAAAATTAAAGCATGTGATAAAATTCTCTTCTTGTTAAATCCTGAGCGATGTAAAAATTGTCAAAGCAGTTATCAATTGATTAGTTTCCACAGTCCTCCTCATAATTCTGCTTGTAGTTGTTTAATTCATTAAAGTGCAATGTATTTTTTTTTGTTTGTAGTTGGTTGGTTCTCACCCTATTTTTAATTACAAGACCACATCTTCAGTGATATATAACTCGAAGAAAAGGGAGCTGAGTTTTACTTTAGATTAAAATCTTGCACATATTTTGCCTTAGATAAAAGTTGATTTCCCCTCCCCAGGCAATGGAAAATAATTTAAGGAAGGCATGTAAAAGAAAACCAAAATTTTGTAGCTATGTTGTGTGTTTTTTTACTGTTTCTGTTGTTGTACAAAAAAAAAAAAAAAATAAATTAAAAAGGCCTATTTATAAAACAAGCATTTTGTAAGCAAAAAGGAAATGCAACCATAATAAAATTGTCAGTCTCAGTGGAATGACTGTATTGTACTGGGCTTTCGAAGAAAATCGGGCTGGCTCCTTCAGAGGAAATCTGATTTCAATTTAAGAGTATTATTGAGGAAAACAGCACCACAAAAGGGGAAATTAAACCATAAAAAATGCATTAAGATAATGTTAAGGATCTAACTTACCACCACAAAAAACAAAGCAGTCTGAAGTTGAGATAGAAACTTTATCCTTAGCGCATCCCCTTGGATCAAAGTATCGCAGATGCCACTAGAAGCAGTGGGAGGGGATGTGAGGTG
This sequence comes from Chloroceryle aenea, assembly GCA_013399075.1. NCBI lineage: Eukaryota > Metazoa > Chordata > Aves > Coraciiformes > Cerylidae > Chloroceryle > Chloroceryle aenea. Next base: position 147,268 of record VWZY01002376.1, read on the forward strand.
TGTAGAAGCTGCAGCAGAATGGTTAAGGAAGACACTACGTAAAAATGGTGCCTTCTCACTTCACAGATCATCTCTGATGTGAATTCTGAGTCATAACTGCTTAATCCACTGAATGACAGATGTTTTTAGTGTATTTTTTTTCTTTCTCCCCCCTGGCTAGCTTAGTGGAACCAGTACAGCCATAGAGAGGAAGCTGAATTATTTTGTGGCTCATGCAGCACCAAGAGATTAAAACCTTAAAGAAAGCAGAAGACATATTAATTTGATACTTTTATGGCATACAAATGTCTTTAGAGTGGCTAATTTTGTGCAGGTGTAGCTATAGGTGAGCATTGGGTTGGTTCAAGGTTATGCGTATTTTGTTGAAGCACAAGCCATAGACCAAAAGTTAGCTGAGGAGTTATGGTCATGTCTATGGAAAATATTTTTTCTCCTCTTTCCCATGCTTGGATGAATGTGCCCATCTACCAGGTTGGCCTGTTGGTCTGTAAGATATTTATCTCCTTCACCAGTGTGAAGGTGCCATCAAGGCTTTGGTAGGAAGAAATCCCAAATAACTTCATGATACCTTTATGATGCATCCCTCTGAGTCAGCACAGTTACAGCCCAGGAGGTTCAAAGTCAGCCTCCAGATGTGTGAGGCGATGAAAACGCCCCATCCCTGGCACCAGCATAGCATCGGGCTGTGGGTGGGAACATCAGCAGCTAACCTTCATGTTGGGTTAGGTCTGCTCCTACTGATATTCCTATGCTCTTGTTGATTGCTTGTGGAAGTCCTTCCCCAAGTGTTTTTCATTCCAGAGGAATGTTGCTAATCAGAGGTACATAGGTTCATTTTGAGCCTCCCAGCTGGTTCACACAGGAGTGAAGTGTTATTTTCATTTTGTTGTGAGGAAACTAAGGCACAGAGGTGGCATGATATTGTGGGCTGCTCGGTATCCCTCAACTGCATGCTCTACTTTATCCAACTACCTCAAAATGCATCCTACAACTTGGAAATTACATAATTGCCTCATGAAACAGCTGCTGGGAAGGGTTTAGGTGTCATGGTTTCTGCCATGAAGTAGGGAAGCAGAGGGTGACTTCCTAAGATCTCTCCATACTTTTAAAATACTTTCATTAGGATTAGGTTTTATCCACGTTTTGACCTGGAATATACCTGTCCTAGCTGGATGTTTTATATACATTTCATGTGGAAAAGAAAACAGGTCTTTATAAATGGGTAAAAAAGGGGAACTTGACTAAAGGCACCATCGCCTTGCAGATCAAGATGGTGGGATGGATTTGTGCAGGTATTGACATCAAAAATTACCCCAAATTCTGTGTGATTTGTGAAATCTGATCCTGTGTCTGCACCACCACTGATGCAGCCTGTGTCTATCAGGGGTCTCTCTTCCATGTGCTTCCTTCAATGGGGAAGCTGGTGTCCGGTTCTGTCCTGTCCTGAGGCATTTGATTCTTAAAAATAGGGATCTAGAGCATGTAGTTACTAAGGGAGTCAGACCCCCTAGATGTCAAGGGGACGTCTGGCAAAGGGAAAACCAGCAAGCTTGGTAGAACATCTAGAAATTGGAGGAAGTTTTGAAGAGAGTAGAAACATAAACAAAAATACATAAAACATAAACATAACCCCCTAAACTGAAACATATTCATGCATTTACAATCATCAAAATCCCAGGTTAGGCAGATGAAAGAGATTTCAGAGTGTTACAAGTCATAGCAATAATAGCCTTGGGACATTGGCTGGTCTATTCTATTATGTAAAAGTCTCACAGCCTTGTAATGGTTCCACAGATTAAGAAGTGCTATGTACCATCTCTAAATATTTCTTTGAATTAAGACTTTCTGCTTCGAACTGAACTCTCTGCTGAATATGATGGTATAATAGGGTGCCCTGTTCCATCTGTGTAAATAACACAGAGAGATTTTCTCTTGTTGAAATACCTGCGTTTAAAAAAAAAAAAAAAAAGCAGCAATAACTTGAGACTTCAAAGGTCTAACTTCAAAAGATTTCTTGCATTCTGCTTGACGGGACAGCATCTTATGCACACATGCTTTTTCACTGCTAAATGCCTTAATAATGAGCTTGGGTTCAGATTTTGTGAATCAGAGCCAAGTAACTCAGTTTTATTGTATTTGCTGGGAAATGAACTAGCTCTGGGTAATTAGGAAAGCAATTTTATTAGCATCTATTTCATAAAGATTGTTTTTTAATCAGAGTCAGAACTTACTAGAAATGATTCTTTTCATTTTATTGCATGGGTTCTCTTGAATGGTGCAGACTGCCATGGGTCTTAACCCACTGCAAGCTCAGCACACTGAAGGCAGTGGTATCACTATTAATCTGTAACAACATTATAAACTAACCGTAAGATGGTAGTCCCCTATATAACACAGCAGAAGCTAATAATTACTGTAAGGTGTTTTACAGCATGATGCACCCTATGGCTAAATTAACCCAAATTATAACGGTCCATGCATTGGTGCACCATAAAGAAGACAGGACATAAGGAGATCTCTTTCCTCTGCATCTCAAGGCATGCCATGCAGAAGCAAAGAGGAGCCATCTCAAGGCCATGGGGAGAGATGGAGAATGAATTAGGAGTGGGTAATATAAGGACTGGGAGAGACAATTTTGATTTGACTCTGGATTTGGGTTTAATTTCTTGTAAAGAGGACTTGACACTAAATGAGTGATGGTGCTGGAAGAAGTGGTAGTGTGAGCAAAGATCTGTAGGGAACTTTTCCTCTTTCTGGAGATGCTTTCATAGGAAAGGGGGGTGCCACTGTACCCAGCAAAGGGCAAGTAACTGGTGGGCTTGGTTGACTGGCCAAACAGGGAGTGAAAAATAAGAAGAAAATCAGGCTTAAGATAATTATCATTGGAAAACATACAACAAGACCTCTGTTTGTTTTTTTTTTTTGAGAGAAACAGGAAGATAAGAGAGGGGTTTATTTATCTGGATGAAAAGTCCTATCATTTCAAATTCCTCTTCTATTATCTTGTGTTGGCAAATTCCTAATCACAAAAGTTATTTCACTTTTAAAAACGTTTGCAGAAAGTATGAGTTTTCTGCATAATTTGTAGTTATTTTCAAAGTTACTTAGTGAACTTTACCTGAAAATATAAATATTTTTGGTTCCTTGAAATTTTTGCTTCCTTGGTGAATGAAAGGATAACAATTTTAAGACATGCTTAGCTGCAGGGATATGCACATCACAGATGGTAGATGGGCCTTCCAGTGCTTTTGTCTTGGAGCTTTGTGGTTGCTGCTGAGAAGGGAGGACTTGGCCATAACATATTCAGGAGAGTAATAAAGATAAGTGTCTTCTGAGAAATTTAAACCTGCACTTCTGTTCTTATGTCAGACAAACTCTGGGTTAGAGGCAGTTGCAGAACAAGGTTTGGATTTATTCTTCTATCTGATTTTGTTTCTTGCAAGAACAGGTTTATAGTAGATCAGTAGTAATGAAGGAATAGGTGATAGTTTAATGGAAGGAGTGGGAGGATCTTTCATGCAAGAAGGAGTGGGCTGAACTTCCTGAGGTCCTTGGTGGTGCTACCCACATACCCTCAGCACATAGCCCTTTCTACATAGCAGGTATGTGGAAAGAGGCAATTACCTGCCTGGCTCCCTCAATCTCCAGGGATTTGCGTGTGAAGTCATAAAATTTCTAAATTGGGTCTGGCATAGAGACTCTGGAAAGGAGACAAGAGTTGGGAGATGTCCCTTTCAGTTTGGGAGTCAGTGCAGAGAGGAGAAAATCCTCCTTCACTGTGCTCAGCCAGTTCCAGGGAAAAGCACCCGGTACCAGATCTGGAGCTTGACCTGAACCTGATCGTGTTTTAGAGGCCTTTTGGGGGTTTGTTTCAGGCCAAATCAGTATGAGATCAAGAAGAAAGTTTATACCAGTTTTGAATTGCCTGAACAAAGCAAAAGACTTTTAGGACTAAAAATGGAGAAACATATGTTACACAGGAGAAAAACATCTTATCAGGAAGAATGTGGAGAGAGTGAAGTGACTAACGATGAGGTTTCTGAGGGTTTGCCACAAAAATTTTATAAAAGGAGGAAAAACCTTTCAGATGACTGTAGAGCAGTCTTATTCTCCAGGCAGAGAAAGATTATAAATGAGGGTATATTTTCCATCTTTTTTATTTATATATTACAAACCTTATTTCATTTGGACAAAATAATTTAATACACACCAGTTATCTAGGTGTCAAAGCCCACATCGCAAGAGAGAGATTCAAGCCAAAGGCCTTAGGTAGGGCTGCCTTCTGTCTTCCTTACAGTACATGGCTTTATCTGGTGGTAACCACGGTCTTCCACAGTTGATGGCTTCAGACTCATTGGGCAAAGGTGAAGGCCAAATGGTTATAAGAAAGAAGAAAGAAGCAAAAGAGTAGAGAGTGAAGGAAAGATGAAAGAAACAAGTCCCTCTACCCCCAGTGCACACAGCAGGGACAGCTACTGTTGCCCGCTTCTCCCAAAGTTACTTCACATCCCAAATACAAAAGTATTTTGGTTCACATATCCATCAATCCATGCATATATATAAGAATATATATTGACACACCCACACATGAAGGACAGCAATATTTTATTCCTTCACTATGCAGTCATCAGTAAAATTAGTATATTCACGTGAATAGTTTAAAGAAGATCTAAGTGAAAGTGAAAATATATCCACAAGATGTTCCAGTGTGTGTAAAAATAAACAGTTTGATTGCTTTTACATGCTCTTCTTTTGTGCAAGCCAAGAGAAATGCAGAAAAATTGCCACCTTTCATCATGTAGGACAAGGGGGCCCAGGTGACACCCTGATCAGGTGTGCATGCATAATCATTCCCAAAATAATCACCCTTTTGAATAATTTCACCCCAAATCTTGCAGCTTCAACTTATTCTCTGCAAGTGACTCATAAATCTTTGCCGTGAATGTGAATCAAGTTTCAGAGCCGCAGGCTCAGGAGCTTGTTGGATTTATTCAACTTTAGTCTTTATTTATAGACATAAAAGTGTATTATTGGTTGTAACATCCAAACAAAGGAAAACAGATTGTAAGCATCCATTAACATTTTCCCAAAAGGGAAATCTGGAGTTTCTCCTGGGTCTTTCAGTCTCTCCCTTGTAATATTAAAACGATGTCATAAAGTCATAATTACTTTGTGATGCTCTTATGTACTATGTAGTTGCTTGTTCAGAGATGGTTATTTGTTTTCTGAACAGAAAAACTGAACAATACAAACAGGTGAAAGGAAGCAGATTGGTCTTTGGTGGTTAAAGGTTTGAAGGACCCCAACATTTTTATTTCATGCTATTGCACTAATTTTCTCTGGTGTACACAACAACACAGGTGTTTTATGAAGTGTTATTAAAAAATGTTTCATTAATATTCAGATATGGGATGCAAATATTTTATAAACACTTTATAATGACGGGAGAAAAGAGCAATTTGGGGGGAGTCTTTACTGCCAAATCAGTCTGTAACCTGTCCAGGTTCCTTCCAAGAAAATCTCTCACTGAATTAATGGTCGACCTGCCCTTCATTATCATGATGAGAATCCGAGACTGAAAACTAATGTGTGAGTGTATGTATGTGGAGGGGAGAGAGGAAGGGGTTGACCCAGGAATCTGGGGAACTCCAGCCCTTGGCAGATGCGGGAGGGCAGGATGGAGCAGGGCAAAGGGCTGGGCATGTGCCGTGGAGATTTTTCCCAAGTGTGTGGCTTCCTAGATACATCTGTAATTGCTCCCTGTTTGAGGGCAGGGCAGAAATTTCTTTCAGAGCCACAGTTACACTGTAACATTTTTGACTTATAAAAGAGCCTAATGCAGTGCTGACTGAGTAACTTAAAATGAATAATTGATCTGTCTGTCTTTCTCCTTCTCATAGAATAGCTGTGAGCAGATTGTGATTTCTTCAGATTTATTTGTTATTCAGAAATATCTAATACATTTTTACACTTATTTTTTTTCCCCACTCCATCAGATTTCCCAGGCATTTGGGTGTGGCTCAGACAGCCTGTGCTTTTGGGCAGCCCATCAGGGTAAGAGCACAATTCAAGTGTTTGAGATTTTGGTTGTTACCTTGCTGGCAGTGTGCAGGGCAGTCCTCTCCTCCCTGAGACACTGACAAGGCAGCCAAGGGTGGGACAGGACCTTCTGCAGATGTGTCAGGTACATTGGGTTAATCTGTCATGAATTAGCCACAGGGTTTTGCAAGCCTTCCCAGTACTGGAATTCTGGGAAATATATTACTTGGTGCAGTCAGTGTGATAATAAACTCTTTCTTACTGTTTTCTGTTCTAGTCTGGAGAAAGGTAAAAACATTTCTCGTGCAAAGACGTGTAAATCCCTCTCTCTGGGAGCATATGTGTGTTTTGAGGAAAAGTTTCCTGCAGGATGGTTTGCTTGGTGGAGGTGCACAGAAAAAAGAAAACCCCATGTGAAAGCTGGTGAGAATATTCAGGAGCATATTTTGTTCCCAATACTCATTCAGTGCTAATTTGATGGAGAAGAGAAAAATTCATTCGTTCCTTTTCCTTCCTTTCCTTCCTTCCTTCTTTCCTTGATCTAAGGTTTCTTATTACTCTTTGCTAACCATATTAATTTCTGACCTCTTCTGCTTGGCTAGCTGCAGACCCATTCAATGACCCTTTAGGATTCCAATGCTGTGATTTATGTCCTAGCACAGATTTCTGTGAATTACTGAGCCTCTGACAGAATTCAAAGCTGGCCTTTTTGTGTCGCCTTTGCAGCTTTCCATACTTCTTCCTTCCTGGTGTTTCAGTGAGGCTCAGTGGATATAATTTTAACCATTCTCTTGAGCTCCACATAGACATTATATGTATATGTCCACATAGACATATACAGTACCCTGTGTCTTACATGAACAGAGCAGGACTCAGCTCTGATGAGTTTGTTTCATTTCTCTCAGAATTTTCTTATGGACTTCTGGATTGTCCATGCTTTTTATTTTGGGTATGTACTTGTTTCTTTTTTTAAGTGAGAACCATTACAGAGTATTGAAAAATTTTCTGTCCACATTCACTCTGACTATGCAGACAATTACATTTTTCTTGTCTTTGTATGTCACTTTGCTACCTGTAGATTGCTTGTTTTTTCCTTGCGACGGGTTGTTCAGGGTCCTGGGGAGAGCAGACTCCAACTCCAACTGAGTATATAGTCTTTGACTCGATCTTATATCTCCAAATTAAACCCAGATCTCCAAAGACAGACCTGACACTTCACAAGTGGGTGGGAGGGGATGTGTAAAAGCACCAGGAGTTCACATGCACTCTGGTTATTTCCTGGTCAGGAAAGGTCTTGTGGAAAGATATCACTGGAAAAAAACTTGCTAAATTCAGCCAGTTGCTGAAGGCACTGATGGTGAAGCAGCCATGCTCCTGCACCTCTCTGGCCTGGGCTGGTCCCAGGCTGCTGCTTCACAACAGCTTTGCTCAAAATCAGGATTTCCTTTGCATTCCCCTTCAGCCTGTGGTGTTGTCAACGGGCTCAGAAAGGAGTGCAGAATTTGAAAAGGGGAAGGGGTAGCTTTGCTTTCTGTCTCGCAGCGCCTCAAGCTTCTTTTGTGTCAGGAAAGAGGAAGGGATAGGAAATTTAACTTAATATTGCTGAGTCTGAAATAGATTGCCCCATCTAGATTCCTTACTGATGTAAGACTTATTCAGGGCGTGTCCAAAAACGAAGATTGATTGCTTCAAGTTACCTCCATGTACATGTATCTCCATTTTCTTTCTTTTAATGTTATCTCACTTTTTTCCTTCTCTAGACCACTTCCTTTGAAAAGTGCTACTGTCTGGTGCCACACTGGCCAACCCCAATAATAAAACTGTTACACAGTCATCCGGGACTCTCCCTGAACTTGTTGCTCTTTACTTGGGATTTTATCTGATATGACTTGGGTTCTGGGACTTATTTCCTGCTCCTGTCTGCAAAAACCTGGGGTTGTTCTCAGCTGGGTGTGGATGTGAGCCTGTCTTTTATTGTCATTGGGAAGGATGGAAGTGGTCTTAGAAATATTAGCTAGTTTTGCCTTTCCTAGAATTTTCCCCTACTCATTTCTTTAGCAGACCTTTATGAGAACACCATGTGTACAGAGCAGCTATTTCTTCAGTGACCTGGGAGCCGGGCTCTATATATCGCTCAGATTAGAATAGCAGTGCATGTTCAAGGGAATATTTTTGTCACTATGGTGACGTGCAAACCCAAATAGATGCTATTTTACTATTAGAGATTAAAATCTTACAGATCCTAAGGTGGAATTTTGCTTCTGTCTGTTCATTTAAGATTTATCCTGAAGTATTAATATAAAATTTAAAATTGTGTCCTCTTCACTGAAATCCAGTGTGGTTACAAGGTTCTAATAAATATTATGTCCTTCCATCATGCAATTAAAATTTTCCACCTCATTTCACAATGCAAAACACTCACATGTTGTCAATCATTTTGAAACATGATTTTTTGACATCATGTAATTTCACTTCATTTTTCAGACAGACTTCACACCAGGAAATTATATAAGAAAGGGTCCTATTATATCTTTATTTTTCCACCAAATTTCACCTTCAAATACAGACATTTGTGTACATTTCAGTAATTCTGACAATAAACTTTCAAGGAGAAACGAATGGCATCTACATAGACAGAGAACAGCATATGGAGTTTGCTGCTCTTCAGAGACTGCGGCTCAGGCACGGGCACCTGGTTAGGAACCGCTGGTGTAGCCACAGGAAGTTTACAAGTCTTGATGCACGAAGTGAAAAGGTTGCTGCTTGAAACAGATACCACCTGGGAGGCAGGGAGGGAAACATATGCATGTTTTTGAACTTTCGTGTGTTTAACAGTTAGCAGACACTAATGAATTGCCAAACAGCCCTGATTTAAAATGTAGTAGTCAAAAGCAAGGCTTCCTGCTGCTTGTCAGGTAGTCCACCTGTTCAGGAAACTAAAGTGCCCCTGCCCTGTGCCAAGACAAAAGCTGCTGCTGTTTTGAACCTCTGCTCTGGTGTGTGCATGTGCGTCTGAGTGTCTGAGCGCCTTGCTTCATATCATGTGAGTCAGAAATTCAGCATGCGATAGAATATCTCAGGCTCATTATAGAAGTCTGGTATTAAGCAACAGATTTTGATCATAATGGCATGTAAATCTGGGGGAAATACAGCCTGCAGAGTGCAATTTGGAATTTGTAACTGTGATCAGATACAGGCTGGCAAAGTAAGAGAGGAGCAAACCAAGCATGTAAAAAGCCAGAAAAAACCTTTTGATTGTAGCTGGGTTAGATATCCCTGCCTGGTCTGTGACATCCTTGGAAATTCACACCTGGTCAAAAAAACCTCCATACTGTCTCTCAGAGAGCTCAGCACAGCACTGGATGATGTCTATACCTCCTTCATCCTTCTAGATGTAAACGCTATGATGGGGATGTTGCTTCCAGGCAAGGTAATCCCGATATGTTCAGCTAGAGGTCTGACAGCTCGCACAATCATGCAGCTGCTATTCTGCTAAGGGAGTGTGCAAACACAGCTGCTGACCTGCTAGGAAACCCATTGCAGCTAGTCTAAGGTTGACTGTTCAAAATTCTGCTTGTTGAAGTCAGTCCTAGAGAACTTGTTCTTGGGGAGTGCAAGTAAACCTGAGCTGTTGCTGGCAAATGTAACTGGGTTTATTCTCTGGAGACACCAAAATTATACTGGATAGCCAGGAGCTGTGAGTTGGAAAGTGCTACCTCTTAATCTGCTGGGATTGAGCATGGTTTTAGGGTTTCTGGTAATGAGTGGTGATGTTGAGCTGACAATTATTCCCAGGCATCATGTGCAATCACGCAGAGTCAGTAACCTAAAGGGACTCAATTCTTGCTTGTACTAGCCTGGCTTGTATCAGCACAACTGTGGCCAGCAGGACTAGGGCAGTGATCATGACACTTTACTGATCACTGGTGAGGCCACACCTTGGATATCTGTTTAGTTTTGGGGTTCCCACTACAAGAAGGACATTATGATCAGGGGCTGGAGTGTGTCCAAAGAAGAGCAACAAAGCTGGTGAATGGTCTAAAGAACAATTCTTGTAAGGAGTGACTGAGGGACATGGGGTTGTTTAGCCTGGAGAAAAGGATGCCCAGGGGAGACCTTATTGTGCTGTTCACCTTCCTGAAAGGAGGTTATAGTGAGGTGTGGGTTGGTGTCTTCTCCCGAGTAACAAGTGATGGGACAAGAGGAAAAGGCCTAAGATTGTGCCAGGGAGGTTTACGCTGGTTGTTAGGAAAAATTTCTTCCCAAAAAGGGTTGTCTAGGCCTGGAACAGGCTGCCTGGGGGTTTTAAAGTCGTGGAGATGTGGTGCTGCGAGACGTGGTTTAGTGGTGATTTGGCAGTACCAAGCTAACAAACGGACTCAATGATCTTACAGGTCTCTTTCAACCAAATGATTCTGTGATGCTTTGATTTGTTATCTCCCTCCAAAATAGCTGCTGCTTTGGTGAAACCAGGGAGAGCAGTGAGCAGTGCTGGAGACCAGTCAGCTAACACACAGTGTGCCAGCAGAAGAGACAACAACCCGATACTCTACTGTGTGGGAGAGTTCTGGTTCATGGGTCGGCACAGCCAGCAGAGATCATTGCTGAAGGTGTGATGGTGTATGGAATAATCACATGGGAAAAATAAACCTGCCAAGCTTACTATAGTCAATATCATAGCTGCTGTGGTGGCGGGGGGAAGGAAGGTGGCTTTTAGGGCAGTTGTGGTTAAAAAGGCAGAAAAGCCCACAGCACAACTCCAATATGAAAGTTGGTAGAGAGCTGTGGGCTGGTGCTCTGGTTTCCCTCATCACTCAAGGTGGCCTTGTGAAAACTGGTAATGATCTGGTGGTAGAAGTGCAGGGAAAGCAAACAAGCAGAAAATAATGAAGAACAAGAGAAGGTTGTTACCACTACTTCCTTCCTCAAACTGCAGAATAGCTTGGGGCTGAGATTCAATAGGAAGTTACTGCAGCATAAAAAGTTCCCACCCATCAGCTGAGCTGTACTCACCAGTACTGTACACCCTCTTAGCTGGGCAACAGTTGTAAAATAAAAATGGTTTAGCTTTTTTTTTTTTTTTCCTTTGAGTTTTAAACTAGGTTGCAGTACCTTTCACTTGGCATGGGTTTAGGGGTATGCACGGTCTCTGGCAGTGACCCCAGCTCAGCTGCAGGGATATGCTGTAGGCCAGGGAGCTGTGTGTTAGGATGGTGAATTTTTAGCCTGAAAATTAGATCCATTCTTATTAACATCAGCTCTCAGTGGTCAGATTGGTTTTACCACAGAGACATAAGGAAGTAAATACTTTAGTGTAAGTGCGATGCAAATGATTTCTCCTGGTCCAATCCTGAAATCACTGGGGTGTGCCATATAAAACCATGTTAAAACTTAGTCTAATGAATGACAAGATAGATCTTTCAAGGGGTCCCTTACAAGTTTAACATGAAACATGCACTTTGCTTGAATTGGGGCAAGGGTGCTGAGCTCCTCACAAAGTCCCCCTCCTGCTGTGAGCACACTCTCAAGGCGTGAGCAGTGTCTGGGGAACTGGATTCTTGTGCACGATCACAGCCCTGTGATTTGCAGGGGGGTGTTAATTCTGTCCTTCAAAGAAGGTAAATGATGAGGTAAGAAATCTTTCTGAATTTTGAATATATATATATGTACACACATATAAATATATATGAGATTATTCAAATGCAGTGTGAATATATTTTGCCTAATCCGTACAGAGTTTTATCAATATTTCTTTGTTTATTCTCTTTCATGCCAGCTGCTTTCTTTATATATTTCCATTTTGTACATTTTTCAGAGTGATTGGATCATGTTGCACACACTTCTATTGAAATATTAAGTGTTTGCAATCCCCATTCATAGGCACCAGCTCTGTTATTATGATCCATCATTTCAAAATCCACATATCTGAAAAAAGAGAGCTTAGCTAGCCCTTGAGTAGCAGAGAGCATTAGACCCAAGGAATCTCATTCGTCTTGTCAATAATCTATGGATTAACACCACCAAATTGTTTATTTCGTTGGCATATTGTCACTGTGAGTTTTTAATCGAAATGAGTGTTTGGAAACCCCAGTGAGCTGAGGTCTGATGAAGGCTGGGTTTATAGTGGCATGAGCAGGGAAATAGAGAAGTTCTCATTTGTGCCCACCTCCTAGGGATCTTGTGACGGTTACAGTTGGGTTATTGATGATTCATGTTAATTGTCAGGATGAGAGAAATGAACCCTGTGATGGCCAGGACTTCTTGTGCCTCACCTAGGGACCAGGGCTTCTTGCTGGTGTTATACTAGGGGGAGAGCTGCCCCTCCTGTGCTTGAGGATTTTATTGCCAGACAGCCTGCCCAAGGACTCGTCCTTGGCCATTGCTCAAATATGATGGCTTTGGGTAAAAAGGCTCTTTCCCTCACTTTCTTCATGCCGGTGGGATGCGTGAAGGTGGAGATGTGGTAGGTGGGCAGAGGGGTCACAAGACAGGTGCAGCACCTGCGGCACCTATGCAAGGGGAACCCCTCTCCCCTATTTGTGAGAGTTTATGATAAGGACGAGCCCTGTGATGGCAGGCACCCCAATGCTGTTTGGGGCCTGACGATGTCCACAGCAGACCATGGAGGTGGCACGAGCACTAGCTTTGAGCATCTGTGCTATTGATGGGTTCAGCTGGACTGCAGCACTGCCATGGACAGCTTTTAAGATAGGCTCTTATTTGGTCCTTAGTAAAGTTTTGCACCCCTGTTGGCTTTAGCATTGCTGCTAAAGCACAAAAGTGCAGTGAACCCCACTGGTGCTATACGTGTGTCCTCCAGGCTAGGCCAGTATAGGACAGACCAAACCTCCTGCCACCCAAGTCTCGGCCAGCCCTTTGCGCTCTTTCATGGCAGACCCATTGGAGGGCACGAGGGCTGTGCGGGGCCTCCCGCCANGCGGTCCGGGCCTCCCCGCCAGTCGGGCGTGGTGTGCCATTCATCACTGGCGACGGTCCGTGCTGCGGCATCGTCACCTAGCAACGGCCCGGCCACAGCAGTCAGGACTTTATTTTTTATTTTTTTAATGTAAAAATAAGGCAATAATTTAGAAATTTGCATTTTTATTTTAACAAATGAGAGTATTTTGATGGCAGGGTTGGAATTCAAAGCTGGAGACATTTTTGATTTGCATTCCCTTGACTCCAAGCGCCAGAGCGATGGCTGCGTCGATGAGATGGAGCTATCCATTTCATGCGTACTGGGGTTTAAAGTTGAGCCTGACATTGTGCAATTGCCATACCCTGGTTTTTCTTTTTTTTTTTTTCTTCCCCACATATGTGCTATAAAAATAATAGAGTTAAATTATGGGGTGGTTTTTTTTTATGTAGCTTCTACATCTGAAGCTGAGCTTTCTGGTCTATTTTCCTTTTAATCAGAGGGAAGAAAATGCAAAAAATATAAGCTCAAATTATTTGTTTCCCACTCTTCTAAAACACCTTCAAGACTGCAGAAGTCTTCTGAACTCTATATTGGCAATTCATGGTGCGGCAACTCATTGCAAAATATGCCCGTTCGTTTTCACTGATTGAATTTACTGATTGTTAATGTGTATAAAAGTGTTATGTAGTTTTGAAGTAATTTCCTGCTAAAGGATTTATAGGAAAGACTATTTAAATGTCATAGCATTTTCTCTGTTGTTATGACAGTATTATTGAGTAAATAGTTTAATTTTAGTGCCCTAGTTAAAAAAAATAAATCTATAATGACCACCACATAAATAGTTTGCTTTTTTTCTTTCTATATTTAGTTCCCTCCACAGAGACTGCAGTTGAAAATAGGCTAGTACCTAAGACATGAATTCTGTTAAATATTAAAGAGATCTCATCAATGATTTTATTAGTCTCAGTACTCAGTGAAGGCCACACTGACATCTGAAGCCTAATGATTTTTTTTATATATTTAAAGCCATGTACTGCACCTTTAAATATTGAACAATATTGAAAAATATAGAAGTACTTTTTTGTATATTAGCTTTAGGCATAACTGTTGTATGATTTCCACTCCTTTCATGACATTGTAATGATGTTACCACATACAACTTTATCTTGCATGAAAAGGTGAAGTCATGAGTGATTTCTCCAATTTAAAAGCACTCAACCCTCACAGTACTAGAAATGAATATTTTGCATATATTCATGCAACAATGATTCAATTTAAGATTTCTATTTTCAAACATTGCTTGAAACCTTCGGTATGTTAGTAGTAAAATTGCCAAAATGTGTAATAAGATTTATTATAGATGAGTAGCATTTTATTTAGTATTTCATGTTAACATGCTTTTAGGGTTACCCTGGTTTAGCAGAAGAATTCATCTTTCTTTTCTAATCAGAGCTAACACTTTATTGTATTATTAAGATACACTTACTGTGCAAGTGTGTATCACTGTAGAAGCAGAGTTTTCTCCGCCTGGCAAACCTGTGCCTGGTTGGTGCATGGTGCCTGCCTCCTGCACCCTAACCCCACTGCTCGGGTTTCAGTTTTCCTCCTAAAAGATCATCTTGAGTGCAACACTGACACAAACCCCAGGTCTCAAATGGAGTGAATGGGAGCTTTGTTTGGGGCTGGCTCTGCCCTCGGACCACTGACAGCGGCTTTTGCTGCCAGTGGCAAACCCTGTCCTGGGAGCTACCGATCTGGTGATGAAAATGTAAATCACTTTGGTGGCTGAGTTTGTTATAAAGCTTCTATCTGTAGCTTCACTTTCATCATCTGTCCACCCTACTGTTTGTTGTGGAGCTAATAGGTTGGAGCCGCTACTTCTCTGGCCATCTGTGGCCAGGACACCTATGTTGATGCATTTTGCAAAACACCCCTTGCGCAGAGGCCGCTGATTTCATGGCTTTCTGTTGAGATGTTGGGGCTGTATGAATTATGAATTCCATCCATGCCCATGGGAGAGAAAGCTGTAGAGCAGATGCTTAACTTAAAGGAAGCAATCTGTATTTTGGTTTTGCTCCCTCACAGTCCTTTCTGTGGTCTGGGGCATTTTACATCCTTGCTGAAGTGGCATCATCATGCATACAAAAGTCTGATATTTTCATGAGTTCGGAGATTAAGGAGTGGTAAAACCAGGACTGAAAATGTCCTGGCATTTTGATCCTCTGACCAAGGTCCAAATCCAGGTCCCTTTTTTGACTCCAGCAATCCCTTCACACTTAACTCCATTGCAGCCACTTGCAGAATGAAATGGCACATCCCACAGGTGAGGAGCTCATCTTGTGGGGAAAACCAGCATGAAAATGTAAGTGTGAGGGTTATGCTGCCACGCTGAAGTGATAAATATGTTTACATCTTTTAAAAGTTGTAAGTTGGCATGGATGAGCTGGCGTCCCCCCTTTCACATTCATGTTAGATTCGCAAACAGAAAGAGATGATCCGCTATTAGGAAAGATTTCTCTTTGACTGGGGAGCTGGAGATGGTAGCAAGAGTGGCTTTCATAGATGAAAATAATTGTACACTTTTTGTATTATTATTTTTGGCAAAGAGATAGCGTTTCAGCTTTCCAGCGTATTACATCATTACATTGTATAATGCATCATAATGATAGAGTGAATGGAAACGAAGAAATGCCAGCTTCTGTTGCAAGTTTAAAGACAGACACACATTTTCAGCTGGGAAAGCTGCTGTTCAGCTAAGTATTTTCCTAGATGAAACAAAGCTGCAATCCCACTTGGCATTCGCATTAATTGTGGACTTGCCAACAGGCCAGTTTCACTGGTGTATAAATTAGTGGAGAATTATTCAACTCATCTCAATAACTAAGAGAATATCCCCATAAAGCTTGCTGAGCTGTAAGACATTCCCCCTCCCCCCTGGCTTTCCAGGGTATTTTGCACCCTATACTTAGAAAAATCACAGAATTTGCATGCTGTTCTAAAAAAAAAGAAAAAAAAAATAGGCCAAAAACTCCATAGAAAGAAAAGCATCGTATATACTGATAGCCCAGCAGTGCACTGTGGTGACTATCTGCATAAAATAGCAAGTTTGTACTCATCAGAAACTGTCCAAATTAAGAGGGAATTTGCTGGATTGAGTTTTGAGTTTGGGTGTTGGCTTTTGTTTTTCCTTTTGAAATGCAGCTAAAAATGCGAAGTGAAAGCGTGTGTGAAACATGCCTCGTTGCCAGCATCAGACACCCGACATTTTATGTCTCTCCGGCAAAACACAAACCCAGGAAGTGAAAACTTCTCCGAACTGTCCTGCCAACAGGCCTTCCTGACCTAAAGACGGGATCACCTTTATGGTGACAGGATAATTTGATCTCTGTGCCATCTAATCCTTATTTTCTTTATGGAGGCTGCCAGCAAGGGTGCCAATTAGTGCCAATTGTGATGGTGGCTTTTGTGATGCAGACACCTGCCCACTAGGAATTGGACTGGTACCACCAACACACATATGCCACTAAACAGCTGTCAGATGGTAATGACTTTTTGAAGTAGAAGAAAAGGGCAGAATTTCATTCTGAGGCATTTTTCTGAGAAAATTTTACAATTTTTCTCTTTTCTTTTCCTTCCCCCCCCCCC
>VWZY01002376.1:163890-219295 GCA_013399075.1 Chloroceryle aenea
CTTTCTGTTCCTTCTTTTTTTGTTTTTTTTTTTTTTTTTTTTTTTTTCTGGTATCTGTATTCCAGGCTTCTAATTAAGCAAAATGTGAATTTTTAAGAATATATTATAGAACTAACTTCCTACCAAAACCCATGCAGCCCAGATGAGGGAATGTTGAGTGAAAAATGATGTTAATGATGTTCTTATTATTCTAAATGATATTTTAAAGTTGTTTCTGAAGTTCATTCTTTATTTACATTACTTATCCCAGCAACAGACAAATGAAATGTTGTGTTTTCTTTCATCACTCTTTGGAGACGTGGCCTCTGTTTTCTTGACTAAATTGAAAGAATGAATTAAATGTAAACATCAAACAATTTTAGAAATTATTTTTCTTTTTTTTTTTATGACAGTGGAGTACTTTGCAGCACTTTTGCAGCTCATGCCATCATAGGCATGATAGCTCAGGATCTCTCCTCTAATTTTCTGTCAAATTGACAGTCCCTTTAATGCCTAAACGGGGGAAGTTTATGTGCCTGCTTTGTCCATAAGGAATTATATGTGCATGTGTATATTTATTTAAATATATAGACATGAGTCTGTGTAGACACATGCATGCACCTTTAACCATAACGTTTTGGGTAATTCTGGTAACATGGTCATGTGTAGAGCTAGGAGGACTTTTGTGGACTTCTTAATGGCAGGTAGCAGTTTCTGCTGCGCAGTGTTGAGGTTGCGTGAACCTTGTAGCTCATGTAGCAGGTCTGATGGTGAGGTGCTGAGCACCAGTCGGTGTTAGTGACGTGGGCAGGAAGTGCAGGTAGCCTCTCATGGGAGATAATTGGCATTGAATAAGAAGGGACCTTCAGCACTGTAAGAGGATTCCTGTATCCTTTCCAGGCCTTGCGAATTGCTGCTGAAAGCTCCTGACGCCTGATAGTCCAGCCAAAGGCCAGACGTTGGTAATTAGCGTGATCTTTCATCGCTCAGCCAACACATATTGTTGGTTCAGCCTTTGTTCTGGCAGGTGTTGCACCTTGATTAGTGCAATTGCTTATTGGCATCAACCACTAAACATGTCTCCTGCTAGATGTAAAAGGAAGCAATCCCAAAGAAATGCAGCCAAAGTTGATACGGAGTCATAGAAAATGGTCTAATGCTTTAGGGAAAGTGATGGCATCGTGATTGTTATTGACCTTAAGAAAACACAGTCACACTGCCAAATATCTATATGCATAATATGCATGTAAAAAAGTTCATACAAAGGTTTTCAAAGGAAATAAAACCAGAGCAAATGCATCAGGGTCACTGCTTTTTATTAGCATTTGTTGCTGAGATCTGGGCCATCATTCCTTGTCACTGTTTCCAAGGAATGTAAAGCTCTGTTACAGCTCAGGCCAGCTCTCTTATTGCCATCCTATCTGTTTCTCTTCCAATTATTCATTCCTCAAACACTCATCATTTTAATGCAGCTCTAACTGCCACAGAAAAGAGAGAGTTTGCAGATGGACTTGCAGCAGTTTTTGGGCTTGGTTGCAGACCACTCTCCCTGTCTGCCAGGAGAGCTGTGACCTACAAGGAACATTTCTGTAGTGTCACCAGAACATACTGTGAAATTTCACAAATTTGAAAGGAATGGCAACCAGGGCAACCAGCGCTCACAGGTTTGGGAGAGATAATAGCAAGCCTACAGAGGCTCAAACAGCTGTTTTATTTTGTTGGTAGCTTTTGACCATATTCTTTTCTCCACCAGTAAGCTTGTTAAGGGCTTTCAAAACATTTCCTATACATCTTGGGATTGCTCCAAGGCGTCTCATTTAGAAAAGACAAAACAGGGCTCAGATTTTCTAAACTCTAAACCTTGACACCCTATTCTGGCATTTAAGCTAACAGATATCTTTACAAACCCCACAAATCACAGAGGTTCACTTCATGACATTAATGGTCAGGTTTTAGAAGGGCTCATCAGTGAGTTTGTTAATGCACAAGACATGTTATTCTTGAGTATGTATTTTCAGTGGGTGAGTAGTTAAATGCAGGTGAGCAGTGGATACAAAGTCTAGCCCATTATTCTATATGCTGCTCTCAAATGCAAGTCAAGGAATACATTGAATTCAGCGCATCTCATTACTGCTACTGAAGTGAGAACCTGTGCCACTACTACCAGGTATTATTTGTTAGTGCTTTCAATGGTGCACACATGTTTTGAACAGGGCTATGGTGTATCTCTTGCAGATCCTAATGTGGGTACCTCCTAATGAACATGTACCGTGGTTTTTAACACATGCTAATCTTCAAAACATATGTAATATTAAAGGAAAATGTAATACTTCTTTAAACACCCTATCATTGTGAATTCATATCATATTCATTGTAATAGCATTGATCAAAATGAATTCATTTGGTATTCATGTAGATGTCACATGTACTTCCATAGGTGTTTCATTGTAAATTAGCATTTCTCAGAGGACACTTAAAATAAAGTGTTACTGAAAGTTCTCATTACACATATTGCTGAGATTAGTACATTAAGGATCATGTACTTACATAGTACTAATGCATTTCTGCCACTTAAAATGCTGCATTACCCATTTCTGATATCTAGAAAATATCTAAAGCAATTTTGAAAATTACTGACATCCTGAAGGAAGTGGTACTTTTGTGATTAAATTGGTTTTGTGTATTTCACTTTGATTTACGAAAAAAACCCATGCCAGAATATTTAAATGGCTTCAGCATCAAGTGAAATAAAAAAACCCAACAAATAAAAATAATAATAATAAAAAGAAAAAAATCAAAACCCACACACACACATAAAAACACCACCAAAAAAAGAGAGCCACATCTAATTAGAAAAACAAACCCCAAATGTTATAAATGCGTTTGGGTCTTCAAACTTGTCTCACAGAGCCAAATTAGCTGACTCTTTAGTATACTGTGGCACAAGCTTTCTCATGTATTTGCTTTCAGGTTATTGCTTCCTAAGAGAAAGACAAAGAGTTTTGTGGTCTCAGGCAGATGCATTTCTGGCGTCTTGAATTGTTCATTACAGCTTATTTGGGCTGGTTATTTTTGAAAAGATAAAGTTTGAAGAAAGCTACAGAGCATTTTATAAATAGCTGACAAAAGGTGTGTTGCAGTAACTATAAAACAATGAGCATTGTTTGAGTCCTGAAACATTCTAAACCTGCCTGACAACATTGTGGGTGTCTTCTGATTGATGCAATTTTATGGATTTTTTTTGTACTGCTAATAAAAAACCCTCAAGCTTAACAGTGGGCCTGATCCTAGTAGAGACCTTTGGAAAAATATGAGGAAATGGCACCATTTTGGTGTTTGTGCTGGAAGGTAAGAGTCTGATTTAGCCATGACGTGTTATAAAGCTTGTCCCACTTAATACAGTCTCTTAGCAAATATTTGCTTGCTCTTCTGGCTTCATCCACATGTGTTGTGGTGTGCAGCACAGGCTTGGAGCAGGCACTAGAGAGCTGTGCAAGAGGCACTATTCCCAGAGCTCAGAGCACAAAGAAAAGATGGTATTATGGCTAAAAGATTAATCTGGGCTGTGGGGGATTTGGGTCCAGTCCTAGTGTTGTGCCGGTGTGTCCCCTGTGAAAAAAAGTGGAGAGGGGAGAATAAGCTTCCTCCCTTCTCTCCCTTGTCCTGACACAGGGAGCTGGATGTTTCATGAACGAGCATTTCAGAAAGGGAGGCAGATGAAAGGAGAGCAAGAGCATGAGGAGGAAGAGATCTCATGCTCCTTGAGATCATTTTGGTGTCTCATGCAACCTTACAGCTGTCTTGGCATTTCTCAGATGTTACCCTCCCCAGTCCAGCTTTTCTTGACTCTGATCTCTGCAATGAGTTGAGCTGCATCTCCAGAAACAGCCTGTCAAATCTGGGGGAGGACATAACCGCACCTGAGCATCAGCTGTACAATAGCACTTGGTTATGTCTCTTGCCTTGCTTATTTTTCCATAAGTTTTCAGGCTTGGAAGTATTTACCTGCTTTCTAGTGTTTGCTGATTGGTTTGAGAGAGTACAGTATGGCAAACCACAGGGTAGAGCATGGAATTCAGAAATCCGTTTCAGGTTAGAGCCGTAATTACCCGATGTGAGATAATAAATGGCTACTAAAATCACATGAAAAATTTGATTGCTATAAAATGTGTTTTTGTAATCCTGCTCCTCCCCTTTTCTGCTTCCTCCTCCTCTTCAGCGTAACAAGGACCCTAATAGGCTTCATGTATAAATGCCTATTTTTATTAAAGACAAGTGTAATCTTTTGTAGTCCAAATGTCCCTATCATAAATGCTAACCGAGGAAAATATTAGGACTCATTTATTTATGAACCCGTTAATAATGAGGTACAGTTACGAAAAAGGCTTTCTCAGCACAAAGCCTACGGAACAAACAATGCACACTGGGGAAAAAGAGCTAGTTAGCCTTCCTGACTTAGATAAAGCTATGGAGAAATGACAAGTGCCAGTAATTAGCAAAGCCTCTTCAACAAGATAACCCTATACATCTTTGTCTATTTCAATCACCAAAGACTGCGATTCAGTGTAAAATTAAAGCTGGGATGCCATCAATTTCTGTTAACCTCTTTATATTGTTCTGTGTTCGTGCATATGTGATAGATAGTTTTTGTCATTTTATTAAATGGTGACATCTCAGTATGCATGTGACTAAAACTGTTTTCTCCTTAGCAAAGTATTTTTAATCATCTCTCTATTGCCTTTATTAACTCAGTTCTTCCGAGTCCTAATTATTTTTTTCAGCAGTATTGGCAGCCATTCTAGGGGGTGCAAATATTTGTGTTCACTCCTCTTACAAGCAGCATACCTCTGATGAAGTTTGTGCTCTTTCTGGTACTGAGCAGGTACAGTATCTCTGCATATGTTGTCTGACCACCTGCACAATGTCCCGCTGAGTTCTTACTAGAACAGTGCAAAATTTGTTGGTTACTGTAACCAATGCTCACATGCAGACCTCTGGTTTCTATGACCGTCCCTCTCCACACTTGTCCACATGGACAGTCCGCTTTTGGTTTTGGTGGTATAGCTGCTGTTCACCTGCTTGGGGCACAAGCAAAAGCCCATTGAAATTGGCTAAAAGACTCCCACAAACTTTGTGGTCCTTTTCGATGAATGTGGTCTCCATACAAACTGCTTTTTTTCCACCTTAAATGGTGAGCTCTGTTTTTTTTTTCCCCACAAGTTTCCAATATTTTTGAGCTTGCATTCCCTAATTTTCCCTGTAACTTTCACCTAAGTCAGGCAACATATTCACCTGAAGATTTGCAAAGGGAAAAAAAGTCATAAATCAACCCCATTTCCTTGACTTTGAGGCATGTTTGTTGGGAGTGATTGCAGAGTTAGTACCGAGTGACCTGAGAATTTGCATGTGGCATTGGATGTCATAACAAAAGTCCCTCCTGGCTCCGTTCTCTTGCTCCATAAAGTCTTTTTACTTGTTTCAAGTACTCCAGGCCCTGACTTTTGCGGTTATTAATCTTCATCTCTGCTCTT
The DNA here is from genome assembly GCA_013399075.1 of Chloroceryle aenea. Classification (NCBI taxonomy): domain Eukaryota; kingdom Metazoa; phylum Chordata; class Aves; order Coraciiformes; family Cerylidae; genus Chloroceryle; species Chloroceryle aenea. The sequence goes on from VWZY01002376.1 coordinate 169,401, forward strand.
TTTTAAACTTAACTACTAGCACTTTTTTTTTTTTTCCTCAGATATGCTTTTATTCATTCTTTTCAGCAGTAATAACCTCTCATATTGCCCACATTAGGAAATAATTGCAAATAATAGAGAAGCCTTTTCCAGCACTACCATGAAGAATTATATATGTGCTGTGTGTGAGGGACAGCACAGAGTGTAAATACCAAAATAGGGGCAAATAGGCAGAGAAGTGAAGCGTGCTCTTTGGCTCTTGCTCCACATTTCTTCCTGGCTCAGAGGTCTTTGTACGTTCTGAGAGGCATTTGTTGGACTGTTGCAGAGGTGTGTGACACGTGGTGCTTTCTGGAGGAGGAAGGGAGAGATAAGAGCTGATATTTCAGGTCAGCTTGTGCCAGGCCATGCAGGACTGCAGGTTGTTAGGAAAACCTGTTCAGCGTCTTATAGTCTTCTACAGTAGAAGCAGAATTGTATGAATCAAATTGTCACTGGACTTTTTTTTTAACAGAAACATTTGATCTATCTTGCTTTTATTTATGTGGCCACAGTAGCCGTGGCTTATTTCCATGCAGTGACTAGGGAGAAAGTTTGCCAGTTCCAGGAATTCCACCTCACTATTCCTGGTTTTTTTCGGTGTTGGATCCTTATGCTTTGAAGCTCCCAGTTGTGTAGTCAAGGAGCTGAAACCAAGAGTTTCTATGTCACTTGGATCACAAGTCACAAATCACAAATGGCCAGTAATGAGACCCATCATATTTGCAAGCTAGCAGAACAGTCTGATTTGTCAACATGTTAATAATTTTCAGTAAGGAGTATATCTGTAGGACTTCATGATATAAACCCCCCTTACCTTCAGGTGTCTAGCTGTTCTCATACATAGGCATTTTCAGGATCAAAGCTCATATGAATGTTACTCACAACAAATAATTCTATCAGCTCTTGGGAAGAAAATACAGAGAACGTTCATGTAATGCTGCCATCTCAGTTGGGGAGCAAGGAGATATGTTGACTGTAGGAGAGAGTAAAGGTCTCTCGACGCTCTCATGACATTAACATTTACCTTCCTTCCTTCCAGTCAAAGTTCTCTGAGCTGCTGCTTTACATTGTTTTTTATTATTCATGTGAATCGTAAAATAGTATTTTTTGCCTCTCTAATTCAGGAAAAATTGTCATTGCCCACCTCCTGCTGAGGGAAAAAAGTGTCAGAGCCCATCTCCTGTGAGCTCCTCTCCAAATGCAGACTGCAATGACTCCTTTGGAAATGTAACAGGCTATTATAGAAATATGTATTTACACAGTATTTTAAGATGCACATTATCCACCTGATAGACCATAACAGCTCACCATTACAGTCTATTGAATAAAACCTCTTTGCACCATTTTTTTCAAAGCAGATACTTTTTACATGATAAATTGTGAATCTATTACGTAAAAGTGAAAGTTCATCATGTAGGATCATAGGCCAACACCATTTATCTTTAACCCACTGCAATGGGAACTTCGTGCTCTGACCCTGTCCTGTAGAACAAATTATTCTGACCAGAGAGATGCAAATAAAAAAAAAAAAAAGAGAGAAAAAAGCTTTGTGAACATGAAAGGAAAAGTTGCAACATCTGTTTAACGGACTGCATTAGATTATAAAAGTGATCTCGCTGCTGGTGAGCACAGGCGAATGAGTAACGTGGCTCAGGTGGAAATCCCCAGCCACTGTCTGTGTGCTGCTCTGCCACATCCTGCTGTACCTGTCTATGATCTTTAAGCTATGAGCAGTCTGACCACAGTCCTCTTTGTCTGCTACCACCTTTCAGTACTTGTGTTGACCTTCTGAACCCCCAAGGTCCTGGGAGCACTCGAGATGTTTAAGGAGTTCTCCTGTACTGGTTTCGCCTCACAGTCAACCCCTTTTCTCTCTTCTGCAGACTCATTTTCCTTCTTACTTAGCTGGTCCCAGTGTTAAAAGGGACCCCTCAGTTCTGAAAACATTCTTGCTTGTCTTTCCTGCCCAAACTTCCTGTGCGTATTTGATTCACTCCAGCTAATTCTTACTTGAACAGCTTCTCTCTTCCACGAATTCACATTAAAAACTGCACTGCCCTAGGTGCCAACTCTCTTTTTGTCCAAGGAATCTCCTTTTGAATAGAAAATAATAAAAATTTAACTAGTCTCTTTTATTAGCCTGCAGCTAGGCATAAGGACTCTTTCTGTCATATTCTGTGAGCTTTAACTTAACAAGAAACAAAAGACAACAGAAAAGGCAAAAAGACCCCAACTTCAAAATTAAGCTTGTAGCCAAAGACACGGTGTCCCTAGTATCAAACAGACTGAATAAGCTGAAAATAGATAAGATTCCCAACTTGTTATAAGATGAAATAGAGTCTAGCTCCTGTTGTGAAACAATTTTACATTGCAGATGTTCACGAATGCATGGAAAATGTGGTGACTTCAAGTCTCTTTTCGTTCGCTATCTTCAGGATGTCAAAACTAATTTTTTTTGAAGAAACTCTATAATAGTTACAGTTGACTTCTGAGAAGAGACTTGCATGTCTGGAACAAAAAAAGACTTCCAGCCAGCTAAGCAGTGTTGTCTTCTTCCCTCCCACCATTCAAATTAAGCATACACAACAGAAATGCCAAGCAGGCATGGGTTTTACATATCATGCCAATTCTGATCCGAAACAGTTTATTAATATAAATCGCCTCCAAAAAAGGGAAAGATTTTAAAGGGAAGCAAATAGCTGCCAAGAAGGCTTACACACAGAGCCACTGTCTAGCACTAAACCTAGTGGCAGTTATGTATTTCCACTCTTCATGAAGCAAAGCAGAGGGGAGCCAGTCCTTTGAACCATGCATGGGACACTTGCTGTGAGTCTCCACCAGAAGGCATATGGTTTGAGAGGAAACAGAAACGCCATCCTTTTTTAGCACTGGTCTATAACCAGCAGATCTGTAAATAGTCTAAACCCACCCCCCACTTCCCCTCCGAGAGGGACTGAAGGGCCCCCTTCTAGTCTCTGCCATGGCCGTCCCCCACTGGGGTGTCAGCCCGAGATCCATCCCCACTGAGATGACTCCTCTGCACCCCTCAAAAGGGAATGGTTTGGAGGGGCAAATGTCACCCCGTGAATGCAGGGGTGCCTGTCAGTGGCACCTTTGTGTGGCAGACTGTCAGTGGTAGGTTCCTGCAGCATGAGCACCTACCGACCCTGCTCTGCCCACCTTCCGTCAGCACTTCTAGGAGGACTTTTGTGGTGTCCAGCATGCAGATTGGAGCTGACCTTACCTCTGTAATTTTGTCTTGAGTATCTCCTCCTTTACTCCTTGCTCTTGACTCATTTGTGAAGAAGGACCGAACAGTCTGAAGTTGTGGTTTTGGGGGAATTTCTAGGTGTGTTTGGGAAAACCATTCTCACTTTTAAAATAGAGTATTTGGTTTAATTTTCATTATTTTTAGATGTTAAATTTTAGATCAGTACAGTATGTCTTAAACTACTGTATTAGAATGCTGCTTGACTCACTTCCAAATTGAAGACCTTTTAAAAAAATTGAAGCAGTCCAATAATTTTAAATCACTCTGCACTGTGCATTGCAATTTAAAATTATTGGAGTGCTTCAAATTTTTATAAGCCCTTGAATTTGGAAGTGATCAAGGTTCTGGGCATACTCAGTGTAGAGCAATTTAAAATTATAAGAGCTGTCAAATTTTTATATAAGCACTTCAGTTAGAAAAGGGATTTGGGTTCTGGGCATGTGCAAAGGGGAGCAATTTAAATTATTAAAGTGCTTCAATTTTTTTTCTAAGCACCTGATTTTGGAAGGGTTTTGGTTTGTGCAGACTAAAATGACAACTTCTTTTGAGAGTTTCTTCTTAAAAAGAATTTCAATCTTGAAAACTAAAGTATTCTTTAAAATGTGAATTCACTGATACTTTAAAAACTGATTTGCCCAGAGCTTGGTGCCCAGGACAACTTTTTTCTTCACTCATTTTATCATTTCACTCTTTAAGGGGCAAGTTGATGATATAGAAATAGCTGCCTCTTTGGACTTAAAATTTTTTTCCAACAGTTGCATTCATGGTGAAAAAAAAAAGTGGAAAATTAAAAATTTGATGAGAAGAAATGAACATTTTTTCCATGGACTGTCCTGCCTGGGCAACAGAATTTATAGGGGATGCAAAATTGAAACAATTTGTTATTAAATCTCATTATAATGTCTCTCAGCACTTGAAATGAAAGCCGTGTGATAGCCGACTGAATCCAAACGAAGGAAGTTGGAAGGCAGCTTTATTTGCACACTTGCACTCTGTACGGAAGTGGTTTCTGCCAGGAGCCATGCCAGGTTTGCCGTCTTTGCCCCAACTCCTGTCCTGTCCCTTTGCTTTCCAGGGCTGGGCAGGATGAGCAGCAAGGACAGCCAGGGGGAACAACTCCTCTCCATTCCCACAGCCATGGGGGCACGTACTGGGTGAGAATTAAGGCTGGGTGGGCACATACAGTTCTGTATTCTGCTGGGAGGATATGATTCACCCACCAAACCCCACTCTCTGTTGCAGCAGGACAAACGCAGAGGGGATCTGACAAAGCGGAGCTGGAGATCGATGTGTCCAAACGCAGCATTTGGCCCAGGGGCAAGATGTGACTGATGTGATGCGCTTGCTGAGCTGCCAGAGGAAAGACAGAGGGGAGGGGAGTGTGGCAGCCTCTCAGCTCACGCTTCCCTTTTCTTTCTCATCTTAAAACCAGGGATTCACTCTATAGGGTAATTAGTTAATGTATAGAGGGCACCATGTACCTTAAGCCTTGTGTATTGGGAGTGCATGCAGAGTAGAATAGTGCATTTTATCAAATGCCAATATAGTATTTTCTTCCCCTTGAATGCTCCTTTCACTTGTTACCATGGAGGTGATAGGTGACCACTTGTAGTTGTTTTTTCCTTGGAAAATGAAGTTTTTGAATAAAAGCCAGTGATCGAATTAAACAGGGGCAAAACTATGGCAGAGGTGAAATTCAAAAGACAATATGTAATAATTGGTTTTAAGGCAGGAGCCAGATTAATCATATAGTCAGGAGCTAAGGGAAAAATTCCTGAAAGTCTGTTGCACTTTCCCATGGAGGTTTTTTTTTCTTTTTAAGGTAAAAGTGAAAAATTTTCCTTTTTTTTTTTTTTCTTCTTTTACTTTCCCTGCTATTAACTACATCATTCTCTTGAGATGTGAAAACCAGGGCAGTTCTGTGCCAGAAGGATGAGGAATGGCAAGCCAAATGTATTTTTGGTATAAATTGTTTTGGAGTGTGATTTCATGGAATCCTTCTGGAAGTTTGTGGCAGGCACTATGTAAGCTCTGCTCAGCCACACTTAAGGAGATGGGAGCGTCAGAGATGGGGTGTGCTGGGGAGTCAGTGAGAGTGTGTCTGGGAGCTCTTGTGTGTGACCATGTCAGCAGTGAGAAAAGGCTTTTTGGGAAAGGTTTGGTAGGTGTGAGCTCTCTGTCCGTCCCTTCTCTTTCCATCCAGCATGAGGGCGTGACCATGAATTTGATTAAAAGCTGCATTGGCAGAAGAGCAATAGGGGCAGGTCTGGGCTGTCCAGGAGGTGGCTGTCGGCAGGTCTGTGCAGGTCTGAGTGTGTGTTGGATGCACACATGTGGCTGCAGGTGTGTGCAAAGGCAGAAAGGTATCAAGTAGGACATTAAATGCAGAGAAAAGCCTTGGTCCTGTCTCTCTGAATCCCAATTCTCGCACAAAATAAAGAGCAAATTGTCTCTGAGCCACCGCCTCACACAGACACACGTACAAGCACCAAGGCTGCCTTAAAGTTCCTATCTCCCTGATTCACTTCAGAGGCTGCATGCTCGAACCCTGCTTTTGGGCTGTATTCATGCTAATGTTGACAGTTTTCGCCTCCATTGTTACATTGTGCAAAGCAAATAGAAAGTGAGGTGAGCTTGTCTGAGCAGATGAAAGATGGCAAGAAATTGGCGCTTGGGGACCAGTGTCTTGGTGACATCGAGTCTGCAGTCCTTTTTTTTCCTCTCTCTCCCTGGCTTCCCCTCTCCCTCTCATTCTTTCTGAAATGGTCTGTGCCTCCAGTAATTTACATAATACTCTTCTGACACCTTTACTTTAGTCATCAATCACGGTACCTTCTCTCAGTCTATCTTTTGTCTGAGCATGTCTCTTCTTTATCAGGCCATGCACAAAAGATTAATTTCACAGTTTTTCTCCCTTCTTTCTTTCCTTGCAAGATACAAAGCTCATGAAATGACAGAAGCAAGATAATGAAAACAACAATGCAAGCAATTTTTTTTTTTGTTCTTGCTGGTTGGATCTCAAGATACTTTTTTTAACCTCATTGTGTGCCATCTGTCTTAGAAAGGGTCTGCTCTGTATTTTTTAATACAATTCTGATGCTGTTCTGAAGACTACCTGGGAAAAAAAAATACATATTTTAATCAGGCCATGGGCACTGATTTAAAAAATGAAAAAGCAGAAAGAAAAAAGAAATTGCTGAACAATTAAAGCAAGGGGTCCATTTCTAATGGTGGCATGGGCTACTGCACAGTGCCCATGCCCCAATTAATATTAATGATCTCTTGTGCATAACAAATTTATGACATTTGATTGACTCACACAACTACTCTTCAAGCTGTCATGTAAAGTGAAATATATGGGCACCATAGCCTAATTTGCATATGCATATGTTCTTAATATTAATTAGTCTAATGGATCTAAGGACTTGGAGATAATTTGAGTATTGGGAGAAGAGAAGCAAACAAACAAAACAAAACTTGATGCAAAGTACCCTGGTATGTGTTGGTCCTATAGTCAAATAACTCTCCCGAAATGCAAAATAATTGGTGCAGATTCCTCTTTCTTCCCCATGTCTCTCCCAGGACTGGCTGCATTAAAATCTGATCCCATATAATGCATTGATTTGGCTCTGACCCTGACACTTCTTTAAGTTGAAATATTTAGCATGCCAAACATATTACAGAATTATATACAGATGAGTCTGAGCACATGCTTATGGGTGTAGATCAGCACTATGAGATTCGCAGGCCTGTGAGGGGACAATACACCTGTGTAATTCCCATTAATATTAATGGGATCTGCACAAATTTATTGGTCTCCCCAGCTTAACTCTGTGCTTGCATTGCCTGGGAATGATGGTGCTGATTTCCAGAGGAAAGAGACACTTTTGACCATTGAATGTTGGTCCTCCAAAGTTAGTGAAATGTCACTTTTTTCAGCACTTCAGGGAGCAAGAGGTGGCAGAGCATGAAAGCAAGGAGGCAACAGGGTAGATTTTCTGTTTGACTTTCATCATGGGTGGCACTGGCTTATGGAATGTCTGATGTCCTAACCCTGGATGTGCCCCTAAATCTGTACAACTCTTCTCTGTGTTAGCCAACTTTAAATTTTCCCCGGGTCTGGAGCAGTGAGTTGAACCCAAGCAAGTAGACAGGGCAGGCTTCCTCTCAGTGTCTGGGATCACTGACTTCACTTTGACATTCATTGTGAGTGCTGGTTGTGTAAGACGCACAGTTATGAGGCCATAACAAATCATCTCTTGTAAACTGTGCCCAATTCTTTCTTACGTGTTTGGAATTAGTGGAGTTTACCTTCTTGGATGTTGAAGCCACCCAACACATTGGCACATGGCCTCTGCCTGTCAGACTCCTCCTGAAATAAATGAGTCATTTCACCAGTTCTGCAGATTTAGTGCCTCTGCTACACAACCGGTGGTGTCCACTGTGCCACAGGGCAAGCTGCTCCCAGCATGCTTGTGCTGAGTATGATGCTGTTGACTTCAGAGCAGATGGACACTGTCTGAGGTACTGAGTAGTATGTTTGGATGATGAAGAGCAGGATGGCAGTGAGGTCTGTGCACTAAGTACTTCCAGGATCACAAAATGATGGAGGGAGTTAATGAGGGAAGTATGGGATGCTCCAGAGCCCTTGCAGAAGTCCAAAAAGCAGTAAGAGTTGACTATTGCCCTGTGCAGTTGTGTAAGTGCAGTGTGATGATCCCAGTGGAAAAGGAGAGTAGGCTCAACCCTCCAGCACTCCCCAGTCTGATGGGGGCCCTCTGGGAGAGATGGTAGCTTAGAACATCCCTGTGCAACATTCTGCATGGAGGGAAGTGGGGAGGGTGTGCGTCATGTGTCCAGAAGTCTCGCCGTGGCTCTTTTCCAGCCCTGGTTGGTGTCTGCGAGGCTGTTCCTGTGATGATGGGGAGGTGGCAGAGGAGAGGCTACATAGACAGTGTTGCTGCTACTAGGAGAGTTTCTGTGTGTGCACTGTCAGCGAAGCCTGGGCAGCCAGCTGAGGACATGGGGCTGTAGCTACATGCAGCCTGCTCATGGGCAATGTACAGGGAGCAAAGCTGCCCTTACACCAGGGAGGGATGAAAATCATAAAGCCCAGAGCATTATAGAGGTTTCCCCAAGACAAGGGTGTTTGGAAACTGAGAAACTGATTATTGCTGTTCCCAACCTTGAGGGGACATGGGGGTCTCAGACCTAGGTCTATTGCTTGACTGACCTGGGAAGCAAAGAGAACACTCTGCATGGCTTCAGCCCATTTCCAGCCTGCAAAGCTGTAATGAATCCACAAGTTGCTGATTGCTTTTGTGAGTTACTAAGTACCTCTGGCTGCCTGATACCAGGGAGAAGATTCTGGGCTCCTGGCTGGATCAGGTCTACAGCAAGTTCTACAGAAAAAAATTACCTCCTGTAGTAGGTATCACTTATATACTGAATATATGTCACAAAACCTGGAAAGCCTCTAATCACTCATTTTAGCTACAAAAATGCCTTTAGGCCAACATCCTTGCTGTGAAAGGGGTTACGGACATGTCATATGGGGGTCATCAGTGAAAAATATACCCAACTTTTGTTATTCTTAAGTCTAAATCAAAAACCTCTTTTCACAATCCACTAAGGGATGATTTACTAGAGAATAGAATGTGGTATCAATTATTTCTGTGGGCATCCTTTTTGTTATAAGAAGCAAAGAGGATTGCTTGAGAGTCAATAGCATGACTCCATCTCAGATTACTAAATAATGAAATGCTAAACTTGGCCTAGAGTAAGGACTATTGCTGTCTCAAAGGGACCAGAGGCTTCAATTAAATCAGAGGACAGTGTTCAATGAATGAGAAAAGGATGCTTAAGGTACGATGACATATTACTGGATTTTACATTTAATTGCAGTGCTTTGTTCTTTTAATAAAAGCACAAGAGCAGTGGATCTCCATTATGGTCATCTGGTGGCATTGTTTGCTGTGGACAGTTTATTGCAATTTATTGGCTATGTTTAATCCCTCTATTTTTCATATAAACAAATTCTGTCTGTTTTATTTTATGATTTTTCTTTGCATTAAAAAAAATACCTAATAGTTATTTACACACAAAAGAGCTTTTCCACTGAAATACTCAACAGCGCAAGACAGAAACAGCCCAGCCCGGTATGAGAGTGGAATGAAAGCAAGTGCTTCTGCTCAGAGGTGTGTAATTCTGCATCACCCAAGCAGGCAGTGTCACTTCCAGAGCAACGTGGCTGCATGTGGGCAACGTCTCACACACACTGTGCAACCTCAGGGGATTTGAAAGAGTGTGAGCTCCCAAGAGCTCAGCACAAGAAGTTAAGTGAAAGACAGTGAGCCATGGTCCTGGCCCACTCCCCCCAAAATGTCCTTGTTCATTTTGTGGAGCCCTGCACCACTGAGCTTTCATGTGTTTGGGCTGTGCCAGAGCTCACCATGAGTACAGGAGCATGGAGTGGTTTTCTGGATTTCTGATCCGGGAGAAATTGGTTGAAAAATCTCCCGCCCCCAGATGTGGGTTTCAGCCTTTGTGCACAGTTCCCTGGGATAACGTGTGACACATGGCTGTAGTTTAGCTGGAAAACCACAGGAGCATGTGTATGTGATTATACATATGTGTGTGCACACATGCATGTATGTATAGATGTATTTATTGGTTTATGTTTGCATATCTAGTTACATATATTTATTTTAAAATGTAAATTTAAACGGTTGTCAGGCAAATACCTCCTTTTAGACATTTTTGCTGTGACACGTCATTGTTGTGACTTGTCTCATCTGATCACACCAATCGTAGCCCGCTATATAAATGATGAAATCATCAGTGATTTGACTAATGTAACCTGATGCATCACAGCAACACTGTGGTTACTGTCAGGAGAAGTAGAGAGACATGAAAAACTCAGATTCTCATCTATATATTTAGAGGGTTGTTTGTTTGGTGGTTTGGTTTTGGTTTGATTTTTTTTTTATTGAAAGTTTCTTGTGCATGAGAAGGACTCTTAAATACAGCTGAAATACAGTGTGCATCATGCACAGGCAGGAGAGACAGCCTCTCTTCAGCCCTGGACAGTAAGTGTGTGGTTTTTGGGCTAGATCCTCCCTGAACCGGGGACATGGTGAGAGTGGTTCATTTTCCTGTTTAAACAGGTTGGGTGTCTTTCTTTTGTTTCTGCTTTGTTTCAGCCCGCCATGTTACAGAGCCTGTCTCTGGAAAACTGGCAGTTCAGTGAGGATGGTAAGATGAGACGACTCTCAGAAGTAACGTCACAAAACAAATGGCAACCAGCCCCTGCTGGAACTGCCGCATGATATTTCTAACCAGGGTGATTTCTGGGCCCAGGGGAAAGCTGTGAGCTGCATCGCCTACCAGGAAGAAATATCTTGATGGTTTTATCTGGGGGGTTTTTTGGTGGGTTTCTTTTCAATGAGCGTGCAATGCTTTTAACAGCCTGCAGTATCTAATTTTTAGAACATCATTTAACCGTGTGACAGTGCCAGAGTAATGAATACAAGAAGTGTGAGGCAAGGATTGTCTGTGCAAGAGGGTACAAGCAGTACTTAACTCCCTATTGATTGCAGCAGGCAACTGATAAACTGGTGAGTGCCTCCTGACCAATCCAGAAAGGTGCCGCAGGTCCCAGCCGTGGTATTGTTCTGGTGTGGGATTGGGACTATAATCTGAAGCCACAGGCTTTCAGCGTCTGGAAATTGCTTTTGCTCTTACTGGGGCAGTCCCGTTCAAGGGTGATGGTGTCAGAGTTCCCTCCTGGCTGACTAGATGTTCTGGGCCAGGCTGTGTCTGGGTGTAGGACCAAGCAGTATGCCCATGCACCACTTATGCATGTGTCTAATGCCATGTGCCGTATACCAGCCCCCATGGCGTGAAGTCTTGTGCTGTGCGTAGGAGAATTATATCTGTGAACTGGGCAGTGAGTTCACCAAACACACTGAGTTTGTCACAGCTTCTCCTTCCAGGGGCTAATGCAATGTGACTCTGCCGTATGCATATTTGTACATTACCATATGATGAATACGGGGCCGTGCTATGGCAAACCCTTCCTCTTGACAAAGTGCTGTGCTTATTCCCAGTTCTCCCTGGCCTCTGTTTTTGTTAATTTTACACTGAAGGATCAACATGCCCGGGATGCACGCGTGCATCCATCTCTCTCCCTCTCAAAGGAAATTAGTGCTTTCCTGTCACCGCAGGTGATATGAGAAGGGGAGGAAATACACAAACTGATTTATCTGGAGCTGTCAGCTGTTTTGAGGATGTTGACTACTAAGGGTGTCAGCTCCTCCTCAGTTGTTGGCTGACTCTGAAGAAGACCCCATTCCTCATTAAAAGAGCACTGAGCTGCACTTGAAAGTGACTTTCCCACTTGTTCTCCTCTCACAAACATCACACTAACAGATTCGCTGTTTAAAGTGGCATGATCTTCATGCCAGGCCCAGGCAGCTTTGTAAAATACACCTCTGCAGTACTTGGTAGCATCGGTACCATCCATGCAAAATTCATTTGAGGTATAAACTAGAGACTATCATCACAGATGACAGTTATAGCAAATCAGCACACTGTGTACAGTTTCATCCTTTATTCACATTATGTATCATAATAAATGTCGTTTTAGCAACACAGTTTGTTGAGAGTCAATATCCCACAATGCCTTGCCACAGATGGATGTGAGAAATCATGGTTGTAAGAGCCTGGTACAACCTGAAAAGGAACCAACATTTCCTACCATCATTTGGGAGAACTCTTTCCTCCTCCCACCACAGCCCTGAGGGAGACAAAGAAGGGAGTCTGCATGAACTGGGGGTCCCTGCTGCACGCAGAGATCTGCATGAGAACAAAGTGGAGTGTTATCAGTACTGGGAATTGGGTAAAAATATGTCAAGACTCAAAATCAGAAGGCTTAAGGAAGAAGAGGTGGGACTATTGCATGGATAAATTGAGTAATACTGGGGAAGAAATATTCCTCAGGTACAAGACTATATCTTCTTTCTTTTTAATAACTTCTTAGTGGAAAAGCACTACCAAGGTATTGAAAGTGGAAAAAAAAATAAATCTTAATTTAAAAATATATGTCTTTGGTATAGAATTCCACTCAGACCTGAGAAAGATGTTTCCTGAGCGGAGTCAGATGTGATTCATATAACATTTTGCCAGCCCCTGGGGAATGTCATCGCCCTCTGATGTCTCCATTTGCAGGAAAGGCTTCATTGAAGGTACAGCGCCAGCCTCCCACACCAAAGGGCTGAGTTCCCTTTCAGACCCAGACATGTGCTTGCTCTATGAGATATGGCAGCCCATTTTCTCTAATCCTTGCCCTGAGACCTGCTAAGCATATGCTTTCCTTTATCCTTGGTCATGATGGCTGATGGCCCATGCTTATGTGCTTCATGTTAGGAAGGAGCAGTTGCCTCCCTGGAGTGCTGGTCAGCCCAAGGTGGGGCTGATGGTTCCTTCAAGGGGAACCCCTCGGGTGGGATCAGTGGGATACTGTTCCCTGTCCCTAATGCAAATGACATGTTTCCACTGCTGGAAAAACTATGAGAAGAGAGGCTCCAGGTCTTGTCTGAGCTGCATCCTCTGAGAGGAGCAATCAAAGATCATACTCATGAATTCTCTTGTGTAGAGCAAAGCTTGTTCAGGATCAGTCAAAAGGATGATTATTATTTTTTACCATCCTACTATTTTGAAGAAAAATTAGAAAAATTGTCACTTGATATCTCTCTGAGATGGAAATATCTTAATCAATAGGCTGAAAGAAATGAGGAAACATCTTGGAAAATCATCCTGAGTGTTGCTAAGATGCATCCAATATCTGAATGACTAAGAAGCTACTTTCACAGTGAACCTGATCCAGTGTGTAGTTCTGTGGTTCCAAAGTAACAGAGCTAGTGAGATGCAAATTCCAGGGGAGATAAAGTCAACCTTTACCTGCACAAATCCTTCAGGAGTGAAGATAAAACAGCTATTGTAGGAGTTCAGCCTTCACATGAAGCAAAGTGTAATACCAAGAAAAGGCCTGAAACTTTAATGTCTGGACCTTAGTCCAGAGCCCTTCCAGCTTGTGGAGAGGTTTACATCTTGCCAGGGGATGTCATAAAATCCATTGTCCTCAAAGTTTTTCTCTGGGTCCAGAAGCAAAATACGTAGAATTCTGGATCCAGAGATGGGTTTTGGTCTCAATCTGTGTAATTCATTGTTGTGGAGCGGTCCTGTAAAACAAAATAATGTATTTGGGGTTTTTTAAAGTGTGTGCAGGTTTTGGTGTTATAGCTGAAAGGACAGTTGAGGTGCTGTGGGCAGGAACTCGGAGAAACACTAAAAAAAAATAGCCGTTATGGTTATTAATCAGAATTTTGTATACTTTTCAATTTACTTCTCCAGGGCTGATTCCACTGCACAATAATTAAAAAGAAACCCGTGCTGACTGCGGTGCCCCCCCACCCGTGGAGCGGTGCCTGGCTGATCCCATTGTCTGCACCCTGAATGCTGAGCCTACAGTTAATAATTAGTTAGCAGCACTTAAATGAAATCGCACAACCGATTCTCTGGTACACTGGCAGAGGCGTCGGCAGAGCCAGCCAGGACTTTGTCATCTTGGCAGGGAGAAGGAGCGTTCGCTGCCATCGTGCAGCCAATGTGCCGTGCAGGGGAGCTGGCGCGGCCAGGGCGGCGTGCCTGGCAGCACGCTGAGCCCGGCAAACAGTGCGGCCAGGAGGGAAAGGGAACAGTTTTGTCAACTTCTGGGGGGAAAAAACCACCAAGAAAAAAGGACTCTTTTTTGGTAGGGAGGTTTCCCGGAGATGTCTCTCAGGTTCATATTTATTGTTTATTGCCCGTAAAACTGTGTTTCTATGCTTCACAAAGCCATCATTTCGATGTAGTCTGCCTAGCCTGAAATGATAAATGGAAGCAATGAAGGGAGAGGAAGGGTGTTCTGGTGATTAAAACTCCAGATTTGACTTGAGAAAGTAGGTTACAGCTCCATCTCTGCCACCAATTTAGGGGTGACTTTTGACCAAACGTTTAATCTCTTTGGGCATATGTTTGCTCAGAGGAACAGTGTTTTCTTATTTTCTTTTTGGTGTTTTTTTTTGTTGTTGTTGCTTTTTTTTTGGGGGGTGGTTGGTTGTTTTTTGGTCAGTTGGTAGGTTGCTTTTTTTTTTTTTTGTCTGGTTATGCTGTCCAAGTCTTCCTGTTGGGGATCCTTTTTGGTATGTAAAGTGTGACCAAAATGGGATACCACTGTAACTTAAACTCCTGTTCCCAGTATTTTAACAATGTATTCATGAATATACAGAGGAAAAGTACTATAATGATTAGAAAGGATTTGAACGATGAGAGTGTGAACTGTGGCAAATGGTGAACCTCAGAGAAATAATTTTCTGACTGGAGTGGGTTTATTTCCCTCAGTGGCGATCAAAATTAATATGGGCTGTTATTTTATGGAGGTACTCGTAAACTTGAGGAACTATGATGGCCTCTAGATGTAAAAGGTCATAACAAATGATCTAATAGTCCTTTTTAGACTTAAAACTATGAAGGAAAAGGAAAGCTTTTAAAATTATTCTTTCACCACAATTAATAGGAAAAGTTGGGATGGCAAAGCCTAAATCCCAAATTCAGACACTCCCTATCCCTGTCCCCTTGCTCATTCCTGTGACAGAAGGTTTCCAACTGGGCAGCGTGTCCCAGAGGGTCTCTAAGCCAATTCTCTAAAGGGTGCTTGAAAGGCAACAAAAAAACCCCTGTTGTCAGGAGGTTTTAATTCACTATTACAGGTGATCACCTCTCTGTTGGAAGTGCAAGGGTCCATAAATCAAGAAACGGTTGAAAACTTCTGCTCTGGTCTTTGCCAGCAGTTAAAACCAGCTCACTTCAGCCGCATTTATGTGTACTTGTCTTCGTTTCCCATTCCTGTTCCTTCTGCTAAACAGGGCATTTCTTGCCACCATTGTCAAAGCAGCCAGTGGCCCTCTTTTAATTTTCTCTTTTTCTGCTTACCCTACAATTAAAAATCCCTAAAGTGATAAATACATAAAGATCTTTCTACACAGCACCATTGCATACCAGATACACAAGTGCACCTTGGTATGAGTACTTTACAGACAATGAAACATAATTGCTCATCAGTACTATTGTTTTTGCTGCATGTGTGGTCTGGATCAAGGGCTCAGTGTGTGTTTGGCAGCGGAGTGATTCCACTGGTGATTCTGTTGGGTTTAAAGGTATTGCTCCCACCAGGAGTGCTCCTCAGCTGCTTTCCTTAGCATCTCCAAACAGGCCCAGATAGGGAAGGAGATCCTGTGAGCAACCCAAAACTGCTTGCGATATTGCATCGTGGACATCTTTTGTAAAGGTGATGTCACAGTCCCAGTGTAACTGTATCATCGTAGTATTGTCAGGGCAGACATGCATGGAAAGGGACTTCTTCCCTCCACAGCCCTGGCTGGGTACCTGCCGTGTTAGGGACTTCCCAAACCGGACACTGCACTGGATTGTGATGCTTGGCAGTCCTCTGCAGACCTCCAATGTCAATTTGTCTAATCACATTTCAAATCCATTTATATTCCTGGTCTTCGCAAAATGCTGTGCAGTAAGTTACATAATTTAGTTATTCTCTGTAAAAGTGTTTCTTATGGGCTACTTTAAACCCACTGCCTCCTAATTGGGTGCACCCTAGTTCTTATGCTGTGAGAAATAATGACTAATTCTTTTCTATTTGCTTTCCCTATACTGTTCATAATTTTATAGACTTTATTGTGTGTTCTCTGATTTTCCTCTATCATTTTGTAGCTTGAAGGGCTGCATTTCTTACAGAAGTCAGCACAAGGGGAGATAAGTAGAGGATTTGGTGGGTTATTGCAGATCCTGAAATGTAGCGGAAAAATTAATCAACAGCTGAACCAAAATGAAATTTTAGATTTTTATTGATTTAAAAAAAAAAAAAAAAAAGGAAAAAAGAAAAAAAAGAAAAGAAGTTAAAGCTCTCTACCTTGATGTTCCACCTTAGTTTCAGAATTTTATTTCATTCTTGAATCCTTTTGGGTTTATGCAAATAGACATTTAAAGAATATCAAAGTCTAAGAGATTTCTTGAGATGTTTTTGTTCTGAGAGTTGTAAAATGTTTGCATCGTTCTCTGAAATTTTCCTCTTCAACCTGTCCATTCAGTCAAATCAAAATCCAAGCTATCAGCAAATCATGAAGATTTTTCATCCAAAAGGCTTGGTTTTATCCAGGTATAAAGAGAAGCTGGCTTGAGAAATTTAATCTAAACCACACATTTTTAGTCACATGTAAAAACTTTCCTAACATGAACCTATCAATGATCTTGTGCCAGACACATTTCTCATGGATTTTATTTTCTGTGTGCTAAACACTCCACAAAGCAAAGCCCATCCAGAAATGTGAATCTGAGGGCTGTTTAATGCTGTAGATTTTCCCCTTGTAAAACAATTATGTCAACACAGGCACTAATTGACATCGGATGCAACACTGTGAATATATGAATGGCGTTCAACAGCCATCATAATTCCTCATTTTACTATTTTTGGTCACGTAGGCCAGTTCCACATGTAGTAGGAGAAAATATAAAATACATGGCATGCTAGCACTGAACTACCTGAAGACTGTAGGTTTTCATTGCTGGTGAAGTGTGTTTGGATTTTCTCACCTTTTTGAGGTTAGCTCTTTGTTGTTTTATTTATGTTTTATAAGAGGAAGCAACTAATTAATCTCTTTCCCAAAGAAACGCAAGTGTGTGCTTGTTCCTACCTGAATTTTGCTGGGAGTGAATTCCCCACTGTGGTGCTTTTGAGTCCTTGAAAGAAAATGGGAGTGGGTCTGCCTGGTACTGAGGGTTGTCTGTCTGTCCTGAGGTCTTTTTTGGGGATCAAAGAGGGTAAAACCTATTGGTGGGTAGTTTGCACCTCGTGTGGCAATTGGACCCACAGGTGCCAGGAAGATTTCTTCCCCACACCGCAGATACTGTCTAGGATAGCTTTCTGGTTGACTGTGGTTGCACATGATAGTTTTAGCTAATCTAAGCAAGCTTTTGTTGCCTTCCCATCATTGTAGTGATGGATTCAATTTTAGTCTCTGTGTTATGAGTCTGCCTAAAACCTGATTTTTAGGAGGAGGAATTGATTTAAGAATTGATTCAAAACAAATATATAGGCTTTGCTGATATATGCACTATCCAGCAGGCAAAGCTTTATATTGTATGCTGGGTTTATTTAGTGTAAATCTAGTAAAATCAAGACACATTTTAATACACAAATTATATTTGTTTTTAAGATACAGTATTCTATCCGGACTCAGCCTGCTTCTGCTTTTTTAACCATTAATCTTGCTTTTTGCCCCTAATCCTTTCTTTGCTACAATAAGCTTTCACTCTGTGTGTGTGGGGAGGGAAAGCCCTATTAGATTATACCATTTTATGAGTTGTCAATGATATAATGACATTAGCCACCTGACTGAGATGTAAGAACCTTTGTGGTGTCACATAACAGGTTAGAATAGGCTGGTAAACCCTTGTGAAATAAACAAGGTAAAAAAAAAATCCTCCAAAATGTACATTTAAATGGGTGGCTCTAACCCCTCCCTGCTTATTAGACCACTGAGGGCACATTAAATATTTTATATGCATATATCTTTCAATCTCAGTAAAATAAATAGAGCTAGGTGCACACATGTACATAGATACACACATACATAGACACATAAGTCTTTCAAAATCAGAAAGGTCTCAAATTTAATTGGAATGGAAAATGCTAACTAATTGGCATCCAAATTTGATTTGCTGTAGAAACCTCATATTTGTTTGAAACACAACACTGTGTCTTGGAACACAAGCCCAGTCCTTCAAAAATCATACACGAGAACTGTGGAAGAATCAATTAAAGTTGATTTGGCAGACCTGCTTTTGACAAATATAAAGAAATCTCTGATTAGGCTGAGAAGAAAAGAATCCCTCTTTCGTGTTCTCTCTATTCTCTCCCTTTTTAAAGGCAGTAGATGTCAGAAGGGGGTGGGTAGTGATATGCAAAACATGGCCTCCATAACCAAAGTAGCCTGCAAAATTAGGTGTCAGCATGCAAAGCTTATTGATGTATGAATGCGGAAAATGAAAGCCGGCAGTAGACAGACAGGGCTAAAGGTGAGACAGCCACAGTGAAAGCAGCTGTACATCTACGTCAAGGTGTTGCTATATGAGCCTGCTTTTTTCTGGAGGGCCACAGCCTAACAAGCTGTGCCTGGCCATAAAATGATGAAACAATACAATGTAGGCACACACTGTGTGAATACCAAATAAATTGACTTGGACCCCCCACCCCCCACCCCTTCAAAGTAGGCCTGTGTGTTCATTAATAAATTCATATTCTGAGTTTTCAATAAAAGAAGAAAATGCAGTGTAAACTGGAGTTACTTAGTGACACCCAGCTCATTGCTTTTTATTGTTGCTTGCAGCTACGAAGCCTTCGCTGTGCACTAGTAGAATTTATTACCGTCTGTCTTTGTGGCAAGTTGGCGAAGTGAGCCTTTTGAAGAAAATTGACCCACACTTCATGAATATGATGAAAAATGCCAATAACACTACAAAGACAAAGCTCTTGACATTAGTGTGCAAAGAACTAAGAGACGGTAATGAAGATATTGCAATTACAAATCATATCCTTCCTCCCCAGCTGAGGGGTGCAGGCATTCAGGGGCCATTGGGGAGCACCAAGACCCTGCTGAAGAGTGGAGGGGGACGGGCACTCTTTCACTGCCTGGTCCCCTCCCCATTCTCCACACTTTGAAGGAGGAAAGGGGTGAGAAGAGGAAAGCAAGCAAAGTGCTTAATCCAACAAGGATTTCCCTCCTAGAAGGTTGCCCTTTTTCTCTCTGAGCCTGCGCACACAGGCAGAATGGTCTCATTGCTAAGGCATAAGATTAGGAGCCACAGGGTCTGGCTTGGTTTTGCCCTTCTGCCATACTCTTCCTATAAGCTCCTGGACACAACACTTTAAGACTCTGTGCCTCAGTTTCCTTCTCTGTAAAATAGCGTTTGTTTTTGTCCTTCTAGGCTTTATGAACATAGCATTCTTGGACTAGTGTCTCCTCTGAACTACCTCATTTTGCATATATGTGTGCACTTCTTCCCTCTTTTGATATTACAGTAATAGTGATGGGTTAAAAATAAGCATTTTGCAAGCAGGAAGGTCTGGCTCAAAGATCCTGTCCCGGCAAAGTGAAAGGGAAAACAAGAAGCAATGTAGCATGCAGATTTTCTCCATTTAATTCTGGCCCTGGTGATAAGCAATTTGATCAGTGACAATATATAAGGAACAAATAGGGCAGTTCTTTTTTTTTTTCTCCTAGCAGCTGATGGAGTACTAGAACAAAGCAACTTCAAGACAGGTGAAGGCTAAGAGAAACCGAGATGAAAAACAAACAAACAAACCCCAAACAACAAAAAAAAAACCCAAACAACAACCAACCAACCAAAAAAACAGCAAAAAAAAAAAACCAAAACACCCCACCCCCCAAAAAAACCACGAAAGAACCCCCAGCAATGAAAGGTTATTTAGCCCTATGTTGAACATTTGCCACTTTCTGAACTTAGTATTCATCAATCAAGTTTTCTGTCACCAAGATAAACTGTAAGTGCCAGGCACTTTGTTTATGCATCCTGCTCTTATATTTATTGTGGAGAGACCTGCTAAAAATCAAATAAAAAGCAAGCATGCTATCTACTAAATTTGAATGTGACAGTCAGAGGTATATCTTGCCACGTTGGAATACTTGTGCTAGAACAAATCAGTTCAGCTTTGCCATTCCCATGTTCCTCTTTCCACTTGTAGGCGATGACACTTGTAAATTAAGGCAAACCATGACTATTTTCCTCTGTGACATGTGGCCACTGATGAGATAATCATTAAATCAACCTGAGCAACTGTGCAGGTCTGTATGAATTGGTGGGCACCCAAATACAAGCTACATGCGAACTGCGCTTTGATCTGACTCCATCAAACCTGTGTCACTTGTGAATCCAGGCTGCCTTGGAAGTATGAGGGGCTTCAGACACACAGACACTGTGCTGGTCCTTTAGCAAGGCCCTTCTGCTTTGGATGTTGAATGTTTCAACAGGCACAAATTGTCTGGTGCGTTTTCCAGTGTCCTTGCGTCACTCATTTTGAAACACACAAAGGCCTCTTGGGACTGCTATTAGGTATCTGTAGAGCATGGCAGTGGAGCAAGGGCAATGCCCTTATCCTTGAAATGAGCTGTTTTGTTGCTAGTCTGTCAGATATGATTTCCCTGGGTTGTTCAGATGTTATCAGTGAACTCATGAGCCAGCAATGTGCCCTTGTGGCCAAGAAGGCCAATGGCATCCTGGGGTGCATTAGGAAGGGTGTAGTTAGTAGGTCAAGAGAGGTTCTCCTCCCCCTCTATTCTGCATTGGTGAGNGATTCATGGCAAGACGAAAAGGGTTCTGTTTCTGGCCGTGGGACACTAACATCCGTGACTTGGAGCTAGCATATGAATGAGTAGAAGACAACTGATTAAACCATCTTAGAACTGCCTTACAATGAGGAGCTAAATCAGTGATGATTCCCCACTCCTGAGTCTGCTCTTCCTAGATGCATTCCTTCTACTTAATGAGCAGAAATTGAAACATACCCCAGACATTCTCCCTTCTGTTTCCCTCATCATTTCTATGGAAATCGTACCCATAGGATGGGAGACATGACAGGATTTTGCATGTCCACATCTTTTGGGTATGAAGATCCAGATACAGCCCTGAAGAACTCAGATCTCTGAATTCCTGACAGGATATCTTCAGCATCTTGACTAGTTTTTTTTTTCTCATGGTGTGGTATCATTTCCTTGTCCTAGTCATTTGAAAGATCCACCGCATCTGAGGAGTCAAAATAAGTGGCTGTACCAGTGCCTCTGAGTGGCCAAATCCTTCCATGGAGCATCCTCATTAGAGACACCAATAGGGGGAAATTACTCTGTGCTTTATGAAAACTGGACACGATACTGTTTCCCATGTTTTAAAAGTTTTATGGTAATTATGAGGAGAAAAAAGATGGAGAAGGAGAGTGAGTAAAGAAGCATCCAAACAGCAGAAGCAGCTACTGTATAACATGAAAAAATAGCAGTACAAACTGGTTGTGTCTGAACATCCATCCTTCCAAAGGAACTGCAGATTAGAAATCATCGCTTGTGATATTTGGCTTTGAAGACCAGGTGGATGCTGAAATCTCCAGGGGAAAATGTGAGACCACCACATAGATCAGAATGATACCAGTTAAAGAGGAAAAAAAGGGATGGAGCCATAGCAAGTGAGCAGATTGCCCAGCTATAAAAAGCATCATTGAAATCCAGAGGTAAGTTTCATCAAAGGCTGGCTTAAGTGCAAAGGTGCAGACCTGACTAAGGAGTAGCTCATTTTTTGTTGCTCTAGAGCAAGACCTGTCTCAGAAGATCTGAGGCGAGCGAATGAATGTTGTTCTCTTGCTCAGCTGAATGAGGCGGTGGCACAGTCTGGCCACAGGTGGGGAATCTCACAAGACGAAGCCATTAGATAACATATTGGAGTGACTCTACTGAGCACGCTGAATGCCTGCTTGGGGAAAAAAACAGGGAGGAAAAGAAAGCAGTGTAATTATACAACTGCCAACTTCTACCTTCTCATTCCTTGTTTCTGTGGCCACCAATATTAGGTGTGTATATTTTCCAGAATGTTTTGTGGCTCATGCTTCTAACGAGTGATGTCCCATATGCATTAAATAGCCTTCCATATGAAGCTATAGGTTTTACGCTGGGATGCTGGCACTGGGGTACTCCTTCCTGTTGCTGGAAATGCGGACCAGCCTTGGGGTGAGCCCATCCCCAGATTGAAAATGTTTGTTCACCTTGTCTCTGTAGCTCGCAAAAAGTGCAAATAGATAACGGGACAATTTATTTGGCATAATTGATTATGGCTGATGATGATTGGAAATCCATTTGTGACATTGCTGGACTTATCTGCACTTTAGATATGAGGAGATATATTTTTCAGATCTTGTCATGTTTAGCATTTTGGGATGAACAATTTATCTACCTGAGTTCATTCTACTGCTCCCAGAACTGATTGTATATTAGCATGTCTCGTGAAAATCATGCGTGACATTACTCTTGCATCTATATATTGGAAAGAAATGAAACTAGGGCCAGATAAAAGCCCTTTGAAGTCAGTGGAAACGTCTCCCATCAACTTCAATACGAACAGATGAACACAGAAATGGAGAATTGGAAAGGATCTCCTGAGTCACTGAGGTAGTCCTCTACTGTCCCCATGCTACTCTGTATAATCCCTCCTCCATCAGTTGTTTCTCTTTAGCCTGCCTATGGGTTGAACGTGCGCTCAGCTTCTTGCTGAAAATGTTATCAAGAAGGGGCTTTTTACATTGGTTTCTGTGTGTTTGATTTGTCAGCTCATGTTTGATTTGTCAGGCATGAACAATTCCCAGTACATCATCTTAAAAATGTGGTTAGGTGAAGGAATGCAGGTATCTGGAAGGCTGAAAAGGGTACAAGACTATCTATATTCAGTCTATGTGTTTGACAAAACTCTGGATACCCACCGTATGGTTCCAGTCAGCAGTGGACAGGATTCTACAGCAATAATGGGGACTGATTTCAACAAAATGAAAGAGACACAGTTTTATGGCACCATTTCTGGTCTTTAAGAGTTAAAAGTGACAGGTAAAGGAGGCCCAGGTTATTTGGATTTTTTTTTTTTTCCTGCACAGTATTGTAAACACTGAAAGTGAAAGAATTTATTGAGAGGTATGACCGGGAAAAATTCATGCAATTTTATTCAGTGCCAATTATTTAAAGAGACAATAGTAGAAGAAGACTGGAAAGGGTTAAAATTAAAAGCTGTTTCTAAAGCCTGCAATAATAATACAATAGACTGGTGGTAGCCACAGGCAGAATTTACTGTCCTTGGTCTAGTGAACCAGCATTAACCCTTCAAGTGTCCTGGATGGCTCTGTGCGCAGTGTCACTTTCTGCTGCACTGTATGGATGTATGCTTTCTGTCAGATTGCTCAATTAATTATAATTGTCCTACCTTTAAAGGGATGGCCCTGGGCATACTAGGGGGTGTGGCCCTCATGGGGTTTTATTTCAAGCCATATCCTACTGTCTCCAACTCAGTCAATGAAGCTTATTCATCAATATTTAATGACACAAGTGTACCTTCATTTTTTTTTAAAATTATCCTTCTACACAGCTAGACAGGTGCATTGTCTTCCCATTATGTTTTGGTGACAGAGAAGGTGCTGCCTGGCTCTGT
Organism: Chloroceryle aenea; assembly: GCA_013399075.1. NCBI lineage: Eukaryota > Metazoa > Chordata > Aves > Coraciiformes > Cerylidae > Chloroceryle > Chloroceryle aenea. The sequence goes on from VWZY01002376.1 coordinate 193,057, forward strand.
GTTAGCTTCTAAGAAAGAGGTGAGTAGACCTACCAAAAAATGTCAGCGGGTGCTACCTGCGTGTTTGAGAACAGGGCATTGCAGCCCTCTTGTTCTGCCGCTGAGATGTGACAATAGGCATCTCGCTACAGATTCATTACTGAACAGGTATTCCTCAGCTTCAAAGCAGCTTTTACCAACTGAGGAGCACACAGAAAGAAATTGGTTTTAAGGAAAGGGGCAGGAGAGACATCTCAGAGACCCTGCTTATTTTATTCTTTTAGTGCAACCTCTGCTGCTCTAAAAGCTACCAGTGACAGGTTTTGTGCTGTTCACACCTTGGTATAGTCTTGGACAAGAACCATATCGTGTGTAATATTGATATTTTATGACAAAGTAAAGCAATTTTAAAACATCAGGCTGCCCATCTGCTATGAACTACTCTTCACAATATTCAAAATAGATGTGTTTCCTTTTCCTGTTTTTGTATGAGTGAAATGCCAACCACAGTTAGGTTATGAGACTGGGGGCCAGGAATTTTTCTACTTTTAATCCTGTCTCTGACATTGATTCCTTCATTAGCCTTGGGCAAGTCATTTCACTTGGATATATTCGAATCACCACATCTATAAAATGGAGATGCAGTGAGGTGTCATGGAGATTTATTAGGCTATGTCTGCAGCATACTTTGAAGAAGTCAAACCGTATACACCTGTTAATGAATGGAATTTTAAAATATGAATGAAAACATTTTCTTGTTTCAGAAGCCCAAGTTCTGACTAAGCATCCTGCAGACCTGTGACTACCTCCTCAGTCAGAAGGTATGATTTTACCTTTACTGTGTAAACTAATAAAAGGAAAATTAGCTGAATGTTAACATTATGATAGCTGTATGTCAGACAGCTTCCCTGTCAGAAACGTGGTGTTATTCCTGGACATTGTATTGTCCCTCTGTAATGAAAAAAACTCTCAGCTTTTGTAGGGAAAAAAATTCCAGGAGTAATTTAGGGACTGGTAGATACACAGGGAAATTAGATTCCTGCATAATTTTATCTCTATGGAATAAAACCCCAGCTTTGTGTGAATGTTTTGCTACCAGCCTCAATGAAGCCAAGATCTCATCCAGCTTTCTAGTAAGCTTTCATAAGAGACTTGGAGGATTCACTAGGACTTGGAGCCTTCCACACACAAGTGGCTTGATCTGGTGAAGGTTAATAATCGTTGGAAGAGTCTTTAGTATCTGGCCTGCAGAGGAGCTTGTGAGATGAGTTGATGCCGTTCTGTACTTCCTGCACTGGCTGTGCTGAAGTTTTGGTTTCAGCAGAAGGCATTAAACTAGACTTGCAGCCCTGTCTGACTCACCAGCCTGAGCTGCACAGCTGAGTATGAGACCTAACTCACCTTTGGCACTGGCCAGAACCAAAAGAAGCTGGTGCCAAACTTTCATTGTCCTTACTTATGCTGGACTTTTCTGTAGACAAGAATAAATCTCCTCCATGACTAATCTGTGCATGACTCACCAACTGTATCGTAAGGCAAACCTCGAAGAGCTGTGGGAAAGAATGGTGCACTGAGGCATGTTTGAAACAAACACTGACCCTGCTCAGCAGTGAGGCTCACAAAGAAATTCAGTACAGGAGGTGGTTTCTGCAGAGATGGGGCAGTGTGAGCTGTGTGGTCCACAACCCTCCTGCTGCCCTCCTGCTTGGCTTCTTCCCAGCCGGTCCCTGAGGCTGCCAGCTACGAAATGGTTACTGTTACTGGTTTCCTAGCATCTCTGACCACAGATACTAAATGCTTTCCTTCCTGTGTCATGTCAGAAGAGACACAGGCGTTTTGAAGAGACCTCATGAAGCAAAGTGGTGGTGGTACATCTGGGAGTGGGAGCAGGTGATACTGAGCAAAGTGTAAAGAGAGGAAGACACCTGGGTTAGGGAACAGATGGGACTTGATGTGCAGTGGGGTTGTAAGGAGATAGAATAATAGAATAGATGAATCTCCTACAAGGGATAAAGTAACCCTAAAAAGTCATGGTGCAATAATAAGATCAGGTTTACGTTAGTCACCAAAAGCAGTTTGAACTCAACTCCTCCCTGTCCAGACATGGGGTTATCACATGAGTCAGAGTGCACACAGATGATGAGCACAGCTGCATGCTCATGCTGGTTCATAGCACACTATTGCTTACAGCATGGTGGAAAAAGTGACTGGGATGACAACCTAAGGCCTAATGCTGCAGGGCATGGTGCTATACTTGGACCTGAAAGAAAACGATAAGGAAAGATGACTGTGCTCTTGGCAGATACAGCTGCTCTTGGACACCTTGGATGGGAGGAACATTGATCAAGGCTCCTTTCTTCAGTTTGGGGAAGGTTCAGCACAGGTGTCTTTCTAACTAAGGGAAGCAAGGACCAGGAGCGTGCCTGTTTCTGTCCCTCCAGCTATGCATGCTAAAGCATTGCACCAGAAGGCTCCTCATCCATATCTGATTTACCTCCTGGGACGTGATGGAGAAATTCACCTTCAGTAGCTGAGAAGGGGGCACATCCATGAGAGATAAGTTGCTTTTCCAGGGGCAGTCTCTGATCTCTGTAGTCTGGCTTACAATTTAACATAGAGAGCTCAGCTGTGTTTCTTACATGCGCTGACAGCTTCCTACTCCTGTTAACTTGGTAGTCATAACTGAAACCATAATTTCTCATAGCACATAATATTACAAAAAGGATGTTGAAAAAGTCAAGAATTTTCCTGCATGGTCTACTTGTAATATATGTCTCAAAGCCTGTTCTCAGAGGTCTTGCTACCCTCTGAGCAAAAAGTAGCTGGGAGTTTTGCAGAGGGAGCTTGCCTAGCCCTGAGGGAATGGGTAAAGAGGGTGTTTAGTGTGACTTGTTTGCAAAGCCCTGTGGCTATTTTGAGGGGAGGATCCTCGGATTTTATGCAGTCATTTATTTCCCTTCTGACTTGGAAAGATGGATTCTGTCCAGGGTTTGGGTAAAAAAAAGAGGGAAGGAACCATGTTCAAAGGATGACTTTTGCTGTTTTAGAAATAAAATGCAGCTAATGAAATCACCATTTACCACCTCCTTGCAATGCTCTTCTGCACATAATTACATTAAATAAGGAAGCTATAGAATCAACTCAGATGTATCAAAGAGTATTGTGGACCAAAGCAGAAGGTGCGGACCTGTGGTAATATGAGAGCATCGGGCTTCAAAGGCATCTGGAAGTGCAGATAAGATCAGGTCAGGTCAAAGAGGTAGCCTTGATAGCTGTGGTCCTGCTCCATGGAGCACGGTGAGCCCAAGCCCAGTTTACCAGCAGCAGGTGCAACTCTCTGAGTCCCACGACACTGCTCTTTGGTTCCATACCCTGCCAGAGAGGTGCCACATCCTTGCTCTGGGAGAACATGGGCTGTAAAGAAGGGAAATTGCATAAACTAATGTGGATGTTTCCACTTTTCTTAGTATCCAACTATGCCCTGAGTCACTGCCTGCTTGCTAGGCTTCAGGTTGTGGGTATTTTTTTTTTTTTCTTTTATTAATTTTCACACTGGAAGCCCTGTGTTTCTGGCAAATCCCATTGGTTAGACTTGTTTTACCACATCATGATCTTTCTTACAGCCTACCTCTGTCAGAGAAACTTTGTTATTCATCATCTCCCTTTCTGATGCATTCATTTTCAGCTAGGCACAAAATATCCTCCTGGCTTGGTGGTCAGAGTGGAAAGGGTAGACGGTGCGTAGCCTCTATGCTGTGGCATGTAAGTAGTGTTCAGAAGCGGGGAAGAGGAGGAAAAAGAAGATGCTCAGTGTAGGCAAAGTAGGCTGTGGGACTTCCATTCCCTTTCTCAGTGGCATCCCTTCAAGAGACTGCTGCCCCAGGCAGCTCCATGTTTGCCTGTGTCTACTGCTGGCTGGTTCTGTCAGAGAGGAGCTTTTCCCCTGAAGCAGTCCCATGTTTGCAACTTTCAGGGCTGCATTCTTCCTTCCTTTTCCTATTACTTATCTTGTTATGGATAAGAACCATGTTGGTGCTAGCAACTGTATTTAAACATGGGACAGAACTGACGCGCAGCTCAACTGTACTTTGGTCACTAGGTTTCTATGCCTACAGTGGAAGTGTTCCAGAAATACATAATAATACTTGTAAACTTGTTTAGTTGATGTTCAGTTAACAGGGTGGCATCATCCATGATACTTTGCACAAGACCAAAAGGAGGAACAGGAATCTCTCTGACTGTGGTTTTGTTAGTTGCACCATTCTGGACAAAAAGCTTTGTCTGAAGTTCTTTGGAGAAAGTTCGCTTGATTTTTCAGCAAACTTGTTTGGGTTAAATGTGGGATGGCTAGCAATTTGGGAATAAAATTGCAGCTTTGTGTAACATCTGCTCAAAGTCACATTGACCTTCACGCACAACTCAGAGGACTGATGGTTGTAGTTGCCCTTTGCTCAAAAAGCTGAAACTATTTCCTAGGCACAGAGCATTGTGGCCGTCTCTGTTTTCCAGAAACTTGGGCATAGATGGACCTAGGTCAGAATTTAATATGTGAGCAACAGGTATGTTCCAGTTGTTCACTAGAGATGGGTTTGGATTCCTGATTTTAAGTACCCACTTCTGACATTTCTGTGGTTATGTGAATGCCTTGAAAGTGATGAGCAAATTCCCTTTGGCCTTCGTGGGCTCCAGAGGAGAAATCCTGTTGAGTGAGAGGAAAGGCAGACGTGGAAGACAGTGCTCTGCTTCTTGCCACTGGAGTCTGTCTCCCTCCTCTGTATCTCGCTTGTATAGAGGCAAATAAAAATTCAGGGACTTGTGCCACACTTTCTTCATAATGCATGTGTACAAATATTTGCATGCAGCAGTGGTTCAAAGGAGCCTGAAGATACTATCTTAACCGTGGTGCTTTCCCAGACCATTGCTGTGCTTTGCCTCTGTGAATAAAGGCAGTAGTGTCTGCAGTCAGGAGATCTCTCATATAGATTTAATCTGGCTGGTTTCCTCCCTAGGGAGCAGAGTTGAGGATAGCGAAGTTCAAGGTAGCGTGTGTTTGAGTTTTGTAAGCAGAATAGACATGGAAATTTGAAGCCTAAATTGCACATTCCAGTCTTCTGAAGGAAATGGTGAGGGGAGAGGAAGCGGAGCCTTTAGTACCGAACATGCGCCAATTTTTAAATACCGATACAGATCTAGAGAGTTTATTTATAAACGCCGCATGGGTGTTTGTGCACACGTGCGTACACACACGCTTATACATATACATGCCTGCGTGTAATGTTTATAAACAGCGTGTCGCCTATCTCTCTGCTTATAGATTCTATTGACGATTGCTTTATTCATCTGGTGGCAGACCCATTTAAATGAAAATATGTTCCCTGTTTCCTTGCTACTATAAATTCTGCACTATGGGGAAGTAGCGAAGTGCGCTAGCTGTACTATACATCCACAGAGAAATGCCCTGTTGAGAAGAGGAGTATTATACAGGGAACAATTGACAGCCCTTCACTTCAGTGGGTACATTTCTCTGTACAGCTGCATCACCACTAATGATAAATGAGTAATGTTTGATAGCTGGCTCCGTTGCCTGACAGCTACAGTTTTGGCCAGAGGGCCACGACAGGCTTTAGACTTCTGTTCAAAATGAGTTAAACATATTAGGTATTACGAAGCCACAGAAGCCTCGAGAATGAGTGCTGAAATGAGTTATCAAGGTATGCTCCTGGGTACACAACTTGCAAAGCAGATGTCATTCTAATAATGTGTGATATAGAACATGTCTGTCCTAAACCCTGCTGGATGAAATATGAAGCCCCGTTGGTGATATTTAATACCATTTTATGAGGTGCCATCTTATAAAGACAATGCCCGCCTTATGTGGAATGCTTAAGGTATTTTGCCAAAGGCACTGGGAGGTATCTGAACTAAGTAGAATTTTTATTATTTTATAAGCCTTTACTTTGTAATATTTCTGTTTCTACATTATTGTGGTACTAGCTGCTCTAACCCTTTGTCTAGTGAACTTCATGAGCAGTTTACTGATAGATTGACTGATAGCCAGGGCTGCCTGTGGATGTAAAGGCCAGTTCCTACCTAAATACATTCTTAGCAAAAAAAGTAGAGCAAAATAGAAAGCAGACTTCAAAAGGAAATAAAGCTTTACAGGAGGCACTCTTGGAAAAGCAGTCCTTGAAGCTATGAGATCCAGAGGTTTTGGTGGGTTTTAAGGAGTGAGGCCTGTGGAGCTTGTGAGTTTGAGTATTACTGCTGCAGAATTCATTTTGTCTTGAATTCCTGTTGTAAACTTTGAGTTACCATTGAGATTTCTGGATCCCTTTGCTGCCATCCCAAGGATATATGCCGAGTCGCTTAGCTTCAGGAAGATGACGAGTGTTTTCACCTTCCAGTTCTCTCTTTATTTTTTTATTTTTCATTTAACATTGTTTTTGTGGAACCCAATCGCCTCCTTGTTCAGGTCTGTTCAAAAGTGAAGGCAGAGGGAGTACAAGAGGTTATTCTGAGCAAATTAGGTATCTCCTTCCTGGGTTACAAAGACCATGCTGACAGTGCTGATGAATTAAAGACCCCAGAGGGGGTAATCTTACATTGCAGTGATGCTGAGTAGGTGCAAATGGGGTCAGTGCTGAGATCCCATCACCACTGCCAGAGGAGCTGGTCCAGTGCAGCAAGGGAGTAGTTTTCTTGTCTTCATCCTACATTGTCCTGTATCTCCCAGTCCTTCTAGTCTTCCATGATTCTCTGTTTCTGCTCAGTGGGATGATCCAGTGGGGTGTCTTTTGCAAGGCAGACTGGGCCCCCAGGTTCTTCTCCCTTGCGGGTATCCTGCTTAGCCATGATCTGACTTTATGAACCCCACAGGACCAGATTTCTGTGACTACTACTGCTGATCTACTTGTCTGAATAAACATCAGTGCTAAAGAAAAGACTCATCTTGGTGTGCCAGTGACTGTCATGTAGTTTCCAGCTTGAAAGATGTCCCTTTGCTAAAATATGTGTTGGTTATTACTCTTAATCCTAATGCTCTTCTTCTGTCTCCCTGGCTAAGTGATCTCTTAACATGTGGTAGTGCAGCCTGATGCAAGGAGGTGTTAGGTTAATTCCCTTTGATAATACCCTACTAACTTTTTTTTTTTTTTCCCTTGAAAAACTTGCTTTCCCTTCCAAATGCATCAACCTATGAGCCCAAGGTTCACAGATATTCAGATTTGTCTTCCTTTATACCATAAACATGCCAGAGATATATAATCCATTTGGACGCTGGCAAGTGATGACTATCAGAGGCAGAATGGGTACTGAGAGGCCCATAGCCACACAGTAACATAGGCTTGGCAGCAGCTCATTGTGCTAGATGATCTGTCCATCTCCATGTCTGTGGCTTGTAGAACACAAAATTCAGATGAAAACTCAGGCCAAATACTCTGTGTGTAATGTTCTTTACATCACAGTGCAGCTTTATTAACCTCGGTTTTAAATGCACTCATGGTCCAACTGTCTCATTGAGAAGCTGCTTTTTGAAAGAAACGTGTCTTAGAAATTCCTGAGACTTGCTGCTCAGTGTATGACATGTCAAGTTACATCTGCTGTGTCACAAAACATCAACATGTTGCAAAAGTCCATAATGAAAGGTGACAAGATACACAGTAAACACTTGTGGTTGATGTTTTTGTTTATCCCAGTGTGAATTTTGTGCAATGTTGCAATTGCAGTGGGAGATTGGCTTCTGTTTCATCACTAAGCAAAACTTTTGCCTGTGGTGATTGGCTGAATGACCCTGAATGTTCTGGGAGTGAAGGCAGCTTAGTCTCAAAGCCAACATTTGCAAAGGGCTCTTGGGACCCCTGTCCTACCACATATGGTGGTGGCATCTGCGCTCAGGCAGACCCCAGGTGCCTGCAATGGGCAAGGAGCACTGGGCGACACTTCCACTCCCAGCCCCATCCGTGTCTGACCACTCACACAGGTGCCACGGGGGAATTTCCCCTTTGCCCCTGGCACCAGTGTGCCAGGGCATGGGGGTCCGCGAAAGGACCTATGTGGTAGAAGTCAAGGTTCCCACAGTGTGCTGGGGCACTTTGTGTGGCTTTCTTCACCTCTTGGAGAGCTCATAAACTCATTTGCAGTTTTTCCTTTTGAGCTGTACAGGTGGCTTGTGTTTATCGAGGTTTTCTACTTGGAGCTCATTTCCTTAAAATCTGTCCTTATGTTTGTTAAAATCCACACAGTCCCTGTTCCAAGCTGTGCAAGGCTTTTAGCTCCTTTTTCCCCTAAGCATTTATTTTGCCTATATTGTTGCAGGAGTCGAACAGGGAAATGCGTAGAGCTGGGAGATTAAAGATGTAAATTTTATAAACAGAAATCAAAGGTCCTAAATCCTGAGCAAAGAAAAGCCAACATAAGTATGAACATTAAAAAACATACATAAATAGTACTTCAAGGCTGAATGTGCTAAATTATTCAACAGTTAAGTCATAAGTGTTCTTAAACTTAAGTATAAAAATGCCCTTGACAATATTTCATAGCTGTGCATTTCTTTAAAATATTTAGCATTCTCATTAAAGAGAATGACTTTATTTTATATATTAGTTACACTCCTGCTTGTTAATATGAAGGAATTTAGTAGCAACGAGCATTCTTATGTATATAAGCCGAAGACAATTTACATATAAAGTTGGACGACTACTCACTTTTTATTTATTCCCGGATCATCTACATCCACGCATAGCTATAGAGCATTTAAACAGATTCGTTCCTTAATGCGTAGTATTAATATCTCCTGCCCCAAAATATCATTTGCTAATGCCATCGCAAAGACAGGTTCATTCAAAGCTACATGGAAGTTCTTGCCTTTGAAAGACTTAATGAACCTTACATTTTTGGTATACTGCACAGTGTAATGCCTATTACATATTCATTGCCAGAATGGAAGATTTCCTTTAACTCTGAGCTTCCTGGTCTAGTTCACTGTAAAACATCGTCAAAAGTCACAAGAGACTTTCGCTGAAAATTGTGACTCTTGATAGCAGGATGTAATGGGGAGGTTTAGAATAGAAGAACCAGTGGTATATGGGCCCAGGGGGAATTGTTCTGACAGACAAATGGATGGATAATACAGTTTTTGACATAATGGGATGAAAAAGTTTATGCCAGAAAGAACTGAATTAAAGTTATTACTTGAAGGAAATTGTGAAGTTCTCAAGACCAGTGATATTACCTGCATGTGTTTCGTTTGACTGCATCTCTGCATAACAGGTTTTTAAACAGGGTTGTTTTTGAACTGATTTATAAGCTTACTAACAAATCTGCAATAAAAATTGTAGTTACTTTCTTGGAAGTAACCCCAGTAATATAATTTTACAGGGTGTTTTTCTGGGAGCAGAATTTTTTGATCTGTCTGGTTTTTAAAGTCCTGCATAATCAGTTTGCCTCTCAGCTCCCTTTTGGAAGGACAGCAAAAGAAAAAAGGCTGTTATTCTGAGTTTTCCTCTGGAACGGCAGGAGATTGCAGAGAGCATACATTACTTTGTATATGTTTCTTTTTCTCTGTGTTTTGTAAACTTTGGAAATCATCAGCTCTGCGATCCCAGAGCCCTGGTGAGACACAGAAACTGGCTGATGCAGGAACAATTGTGAGATCAAGACCTTAGTTAATCAAGGCCATCCAAAAAGGGCTGTACATTTTTCTTCGTTGTTTTTTTTTTTTTTCCTTTAGGTGATTGCCAGGCTGAGATGTCAATCAGACACATTTTTAGGGGTGTTGGATGCATGCGTGCGTGCACCCAAGGATTTGACCACAGGTCCTTGGAGAGGGCAAAGCGCAGTAACAGCCTCTCCACCCTGAAGCCTCTATTTGAGCTATGTTTCATGTGCAGTGGCACTGACTAAGCCAACGGCTAAAATGTGGAAATAAGTACGGCAGAGAGAGGCCTTCAGAATGGCAAAGATGAAAAATGTGTTAGCGCAGAACAATGAAGTGATGGTAAATCTAAGATGTAGGCACCAGTCACCACTTGTACCATGCTGTTGTCAGAAGTGTGTTGAGATATCTGAGAGAGCAGGCTGAGAAAGGGAAGCTAATTATACCACATTATTCACTTCTGCTCATTAGGTATAGTACAAAGGCCCTGCTTTTTATGTATATATTAAAGTGCTGAGGACTACCAGGAATAGATAATGTTTCTTTTGTCTTGCTAGTGGGCCAGTTCAGACAGAAAAATCATGTTTTCACAGACCTGCAACTTTCCACACTCCAGAATTAGGAATTTCCTCCTGTGTCACCCCAATCAAACAGAAAAAGGCAACTCCCTCCCCCTCAACACCCAAACTAAAAAGCCAAACTAAAGCAAAAGCCAAACTAAAAGCCAAAGAGCAAAGCCAAACTAAAGCAAAGCTCCTGTGCCCCATGGCAATTCTTCACCCAGTGCCTGTGCGAGATGGTTCCTGCCTTCTCCCCTCTTCTCAGCATCAGTGTTGATGAAAAAGCTCTTCCAACTAAATCCCTCTTCCCCACATACCCTCAATAGCTCCAGGGGCAATCTGACAGCCACAGCCTTCTGCCCTATTGCTGTCATCTGTCCCTGAGTCACATTGTCCCCTGGTGCTGCCACTTGCCCCTCTGTCATCCTGAATTCGCAGATAGCTGCCTGCTCTGCAGCTGAGTGTCAATTAAATGAATTCAGCTGTTTAATAAACTTTGGATGGTATGTATAATGCATTTTCTCTTAGACGTTTTACCTGCCTCACAATCCTGGCATTGCATTTGGATCTGTAAATGAGCCATTAGGAAAAGATGAACAGGAAGGCAGAGGATTGGTTTATTGAAATTATTTATATATGAGAAATACCTGACTTTCAAAATTCATGTCTCTTTAATGCTCAAGTCACAGAGAACACGTTAAACCTAAGAGAAGGAGAGTAACAGGTATTGCATTCCACACTAAGGCGAATGAAATCAGATTTGGGCATTGAATTCTACCCTTCTGCACAATGAAAATTGCCTTGCTCTTCTAATTATGAGCATCACAAAAGTCAGTGCTTCAGCGAAATACCCTGCAGCTACACAAAAGGATAGGATGGAGAAGCACACATCTACCAATAAGTGGCACTGAGCATCTACTCCATTTCTCACACAGGTTGGCATATCTCTCAGTGGTCCATCTGGTAGAATTGGATGGCATTTATCAGGAAATAATCCAATTGTGGCATGCCAAAACCTGAACATGAGAAGTACTTGTGCCTAGTGTCAATCATTCACCCTCTGACAGTTCAATAAACATCCTTTCTGTGATGGTTTTCAGGAACACTGACACCCAAAATGCTGGAAACAATGCCAGAGATGGAAATGACAATGCTTCTGTGAAACATCAAAAGGGACCAACACAACCTGGCATAGATTTTGCCAAGGGTTGCTTAGCAATACAGTGTGCTTGTGGGCCACTGGCGTGTTGGGATTAGCTGCAAAGGGAGCAATATTCACACCTTTCCTGAAAACCCATCCTTCCCAAATAATGGAGTACAAAGTAGGGAAGTGCAGCATCAGCAGGAGCCGGGGATGCTTCAGCTACAATAGGCAATTTTAGACTTCTGAAATGCCATCTGCCCTCCCTGGTTGTCTTCTTCAGGTATGGAAAGATAAAGTGCCTTGTCCCAGCACCTCGAGGACGCAGTCCTGTCCTGCTCAGCTTGTGGTCTTGAAGGGTACAAGGAAGGTCTGTGGCTATTTCCTTTCAGGGCTGGCATCAGAAGGGGGCAAACTTTGCTACCAGCAGCTCTTGCAGGAGGTATGCGCAGGCAGAATTTGACCTGGATTTGGTTGGCCACTGGTTCTCAGGGAATGATGGCAACATATTGGAAGAAAACCTGAATGTGGAATTGGGAGGCCAATATCACTCCTAACGAAGTGTGAAATAGGGACAGTCATCTTAACAGCATAATTGGTGGAAGTAGTAAAAGGATGCAAGGAGAGCTCAGTAATGAAAGAAAAAACTTGTTCACTACCCAAATTACCCAAGCGAGCCCCTCTTTCCAGGTACCTGGATGCCACCTGTGTCTCTGTAGCTGTCCCCACCCCGTGAGGGATCTTGAAGTGCAAAAGCAGCATTCCCAGAAAAATGGAGGGCTTGATGGCTGGAGGGAAGATGCACTATTTTATATTGCAAACACCACTTTGCCACTGGGGAGGAAACTGAATTGGGGGAAGTGAAATAACTTGTCTGAAGCCACTGACAGACCTGGGAACTAAACTCTGGCTTCCTTAATGTGCCAAATACTAGAGCAGAGGCTCACGAGGTCTAACCAAATTGCCTTTTATCTGTGTGCCTGGTAAATGGGAGTGGGAGGAACGCCTGCATATCAAATGAGGGGGTTTTGTCTGTCTCGAAATTCCAGGTTTTCAGATCCAGGAATCAGTTGATGGCTGAAGCATATAAACTGCCTTTTTGCAGTTTATATGAGTCCAAATGCAGATGTTCCAGCCAAGTCTGTCCAAAGAGAGGTGCTGGCTAGTGTGGAGCTTTGAGGGAGTCAACTGCCCCAGGGAGGCACTTGTGGGGCTGTTCACTGCTACCACTTCTGGCTCAGGGCTGTCTAGTCTGTAGGCACTGTGGCAGTGATGAGGCTACAAGTATCATGAAGAAGGTGCTTTTGAATAGTCAGAGTGCTCCAAGCAGTAATTCTGAGGTGTGCAGACTCTTATGACAGTTTTCCAGGGAGAAGTGCAAGCTAACTCCATCAGTGCCTTTGAGCCTTGACTTGTTAATTGGCATTACTTCTAATTCCCAGCTATATTTTAAGGTATGAACCTAAGGAATTTTAAAGTCATTATGTGGGTGAGGGACTGGTAAAAATAAATCCTTCAGGTTTGAAAGTGGCAGAGAGGGAATAAAAGGTGTTAAGAAATCCAGGAGTTTTCAGCCAATTGGTTCAAAAAAGCATCCGGGTGGACTGCAGCTCCTGGAGAAAGGTCACTGATACTACTCTGGGTACCTCTTTTTATGAACTTTATGCATCACATAAAATAAATTTAAAGCAGTTTAATTTAACAGTCTAATTAGTCATGGCTTTTTCATCTTGTCTGTTTAACTATTCACGGAACAAAGGGAAAGACACGGGGCCAAATTCAGAGCTAGCACAAATAAGCCCTGCAAGTCAAGGAAGTTCTTCCTGCTCATCCAGGGCTGAATGCAGATGCTGATGGCTAAATTTGTCCCTGGGGATAACACCCCTAATGTCTGGAGACTTGCGCCACAAATGAATTTGGCTGCTGGGAATGAACTCTCTGCAAAGTGGATCCTTGGGTCTCGGTGTTGAAAGATTGATCCAGGCAAGCTGAAATGTGGGTAAAACACTCAGGAGAAATGGTTTAAAGATTTGGGATAGTTTGTAACAAAACTCCTCTGTGTGTTGGCCTTGCAAAGGCTCATGTGAGTGTTTCCCTTTGCTTCAGTCTGCTTTATTTACACCCCCTTTCATTTTAAATTTTAGTGTTAATATTATCTCACAATCTCAGTCAAACAGCAGTCACGTGAATGCACCCTCCACTGGAAATGAGAGTCTTTCTACTGCCTTTGATGTGGTTATACTGTTTATACCATTATACTAAATCGCGCCTTGTTCTCCAGCAAACCCACAACATTAACCATGAAACACACAGCAATCCACATTTATGAAGGTGATGTTTCTGAGCAGATTTCCATCTCATAAAGTCTTAGGTCAGCTAAAACGCAGACCTCTAAGTCTACAGTTAGATTCTGGTATTTTGGAAGGCTGTGATCCTGCTGCCAACTTCCATTAATGAAACAAATCAGTTTTCAATTGTAGATTCTAGCAGAAATCTATCTCCCATCAGTTGAGGCACAGGGCTCATTTATTTTGAGAAGTACTTTTCCAAGAGCATGTACCAGGGCCAGGTTGCCACCTGATGCTGGAAGGAAGTGGAGGGTCTTGGGGTGACTTAGCCATGTGTCACCCCAACCCTGGGTGACACAAGCATCTCTTCCAACTGTCCCTCTTCAAAATTCGTGCAAGTTACCATTTCTCCAGCCAAAAATAACTACAAGAAACAAGAGCACAATAAAGAAATTAAAATGTATTGCATTTCCAAGGTGCTGCCTCTGCAGGGCTGTGTGATTGTGGGGCTCAGCATGGTGCTGCCCCATGCCCTCTTCCTGGGCACCCTGCCTGAGCTGTCTGTTTGGTTGCAGGGAGCTGGACCCTGAATCTGTCACATAAAACCTAAGTCTCCATTCTGACAATATAATTTCAAGAGAGTGACTTAATTCCCTCTTTGAGTGAGTTTGTAGACATCAGTGCTTCCTGTCAGGTCTAGCAGCTGTTTAAGTTACTCCTGTTTCCTCTGAAACTTGATGTCACCAGGCTGTCAGGCCTCTTTGCACATCTTTCTCTTACCTTAAATTCATATTTAATTTCATGTTTTTTTGCACAGCAATACAGTCTTCTCAAAGTTTTTTTAATCTCTAATTATTCTTTAATCCTTCTTTTCGTCAGATTCAGCCAGGATCTGTGCAGACCGTGGCCCTCTACACCATCAAGAAATTGCATTTTCCTGTGAAATGCTGCGTAATCCAAACAGTATGATGGATGAGAGTCCCCAGAGGGAGTCCTGAGTGTGAACAAAAGAGACTCTGTGGACACATAACACAGGAGCATACTTGGCATTAGCCTAGCTCCCAGGCACATCTCTCTGTAGGTAATGAGAAATATTCTCTTTTTATTCTACTACATAAACACCTGTACATAAAGGTGAGGGGCTGCATCAGCTCCTTCAGCCCTGCTCTGCTAGGAGCTTCCACACTTCCTGAAGCTTCCCATATCTTCTTTGGGGTTCCTCACCCACCCCTCTGATGAGTGTTCTGCACGCACTTGCTAGAAGTCCATAGCTGCAACCTTTTGAGATTTAAATTTTAGTTTCCTTATTCCTACTGACTTTTTCAAATACCACTGGGGTTGGCCCCATGCTGACTTTTGCAGGCTGAGTCCACCCACACCTGGTCGTAATAACAGTGGTATGTGCTAGGAGGACCCCAGAGCCAGTGCTGCTGGTGATGGCATTTTGCTTTCTCTGTGCTTCACCACCACTCTCCTCTATCATTTCCCACACAATGGGCAGTTTAATGCGCCATTTTTCTGCAGGCTCCAACCTTCACTGCTTCATGTCCTCCTGACTTGGGACTGTTTTCTTGCAGTGCTTTGTATGAAGTGTCTCACTGTGCTGCTTTCCAGGAAGTCTGTTCTGGACTTGATTAATCCCTTTGTGTGGCAGATTTGAGTTGTTATATCAAGGTTTTTTTCCTGAGGTTTCCAATCTCTTTTACTGGTTCTTTGCCCAAAATCCCATCCATAATATGTTTGCTCTAATAAGGGACTCAGACCTGAAAATTGTAAGATTGGCACTGCAACTTCATGTTCACAGAATCACAGATTGTTTGGAGTTGGAAGGGACCCTGAAAGATCATCTAGTCCAACCCCTCTGCCAAAGGAGGGTCACCTAGTTCAGGTCACACAGAAACACATCTAGGTGGGTTCTGAACATCTCCAGAGAAGGAGACTCCACAACCTTCTTGGGCAGCCTGTTCCAGTATTCTGACACCCTCACAGTGAAAAAGTTTCTCCTTATGTTTACATGGAAGATTCCTGCTTGCACACATTGCCCCTTGTCCTATCCTTGGGCATCATTGAGAAGAGCCTGGCTCCATCTGCCTGACACTCGCCCTTTACATATATATAAACATTAATGAGACCCCTCAGTCTCCTCCAAACCAGAGACCCAGCTCCTTCAGCCTTCCTCATAAGGGAGATGTTCCACTGCCTTAATCATCTTTGTGGCTCTGTGCTGGATTCTTTCAAGCAGTGCCCTGTTCTTGAACTGAGGAGCCCAGAATGGGATACAGTATTCCAGATGCGGCCTCAGAAGGGCACAATAGAGGGGGAGGAGAACCACTCTCAACATACTAACCACACCCCCTCTAATGCACCCCAGGGTACCATTGGTCTTCTTGGCCACAACAGCACATTGATGGCTCGTGGTCACCCAGGTCCCTTTCCCCTATTCTGTTTTCCAACATGTTACTAATGGGCTCTTTTATGGTTTCATCTGGAGTTTGTACCGTGTTATATTTCTCTCTTGAAAAGTAAGATGTTTATGAATTGCCTCACTCAGGAGAGTGGGAGGATGAAAGTAGGGTGCCCCAGAGAGCGGAGGTGAGAGGATGGGTGATCAGTAGTGAGAGGCCAGGTAAATGAAGGCCCATTTTGTGGAAGGACCAGTCGATGATTAGGAGGCCCAAAGAATGGACGCTGAGAGAGGAGCAGGAAGCCAAGAGAACGTGGTCCCCGAGAGTGGGAGGTTGAGAGTGTGGGAGGCCTTGAGAAAGGACGCCACATGAGTGGGAGGCTCCACTCTGGGTGTCTGATGACTGAGGCCAAGTGAACGTGAGACCTAGAGAGCTGGGCCAAGCAAGGTGATAGCAGCGGGGATGGCTGGAGGAGTGGGAGGCTGGCAAGTGCAGGCCCAGACAGCACAGACCCTGTCGGTGCCTCAGAGAGCAGCTGCAGCAATGGGCAGGGCGGGTGTGTTATCCTGAGGGGTAATGTCTCCTGAGGGCTCCGTAATCTGCTCCTTAGTGATGGTCTTGCTGTGATTTCCCCACTACTCTGTTTCCCGCTAAGTGCCCCCTGGAATGCACACACTTGTGACCCCCCCCCCTCCATGCCTGCAGTGGGGACAAGGTCAGTCTCAGCCCACTGACTACGACTCCAGCCTTGGAGCAGGCTTGCTCAGCTCTGAAAGGCTCATAACCCCTGAATTGTGCCTAATCAGGCAGCATTTGAGATTAATTGCAAGGGCTTTTCTCTACCCACCCACAGAGATAAATGCAGAGGAGCCAATTTGGTAATTGTCCTGAGTCCGGTGAGCTTCTGAGTTGTTCCCAGGCCAGGATAAGACTGGGTGCAGGAATATTTACTGAGGGGTGGACTGAGCACTTAATTGCTCTGCCTGATAAAGACACCAGGGTATCTTTAATAGGGTAGAGCCAGAGGAAGGGACATTAGAAAGGAAACTGGTGAGAGAGGTGGTCTGGGAAGGTTGTCACAGGACAGCACAATGATGTTATCAGTAAGAAAGGGTAAACTCCTGCTTTGGATTAGTTTCAACTCACTCCTGCTTTAAACAGCTTTAAAGCCTCCTGCTGGGGTTTCCTGTGTGCTCCCTCATACCAGAAAGAAGGATACAACCATTTTGATTGTCACCCTTGAAGTGGCTGCACTTCTGATGTGATATTATGATGGTGACTCACCTGATGATGCCATTCCTCAAAGGTGAGGTGCTCGTTTGGTTTTTTGGTAACCCATTCTTGTTTGTTTTTTGGTAACCCATAGGTTGGCGCAGGATGTGGCTGTGTTGTTGGAGATGCTGGTGTGTAAACAGATATAAAGGATGGGGTGGGAGCAGAGATGCCATTTGAAGTGGATTGGTGCTTTACTGGTAGGTAGAGAGGGAAAAGCAGCCTTGTCACCTGTTAGTGGCTATTAAAAGCTCCCATGTTCTACTAATCTGTGCTCATAAAAAGGCCATCTGCTAATGCTCAAAGGTCATTAAGTTACCAGCCCTGTTTACTCCTCCTGCATTGCTGGGCCAAGCCTTTCTGAGGAGAGTGTTTAAATGGTTATTATGGTGGTACCTGCTCATGCTGCTGTGTGGTTAAGGGTCTGTCAGTATTTTCATTAGAAACCTAGACTTTGAAGGCTTTTGAAAATTGGCCATTAAAGTGCTTGCTGCCTGTGCAGGTTCTGGTGTAGCCTGGCAAGTTTCAGGGACAGAGAGAGTTCTTGTGCTTGCTTTTTTTTTTTTTTTTTTAAATTTTTTTTGTTTTTAAGAAATCAGTCCACCTTCTGTTTTAATTTAAGGAATTGAGAAGTTCAGAAAGCTTTGGTTTGGGGCTCTCTGTCAGTGCTTCTTTAACACAGTCGTGGCTGCACTTCGGAGGGGGAAGTTCTGTGTTGGATATGGTTATGGTGAAACTGCTTATTGCTTTTATATTTTCATTACAGAAAAACAAAGCGTAAAAAAGAAAAAGTGTATAAAACATAAGACTATTTTATGTGCATCTCTAAGGGTTGTTTTTTCCTAGAGATGCGGAGCTGTACTGGGTGCTGCTGCTGGGGTTATAGGCATCAGCAATATGGTCTGCCTGTATAAGTGATTCTGTCCCCAAGCAGGCAGCATTTCTGTCTGCAACACAGGCTGGGCACTATGGGTGTGTTAGGGAAGAAGCTGAGGCCTGAATTCTGAGTTGCCTTGATTTTGAAGGGTTTAGTCAAACCTTTAAGGTTACATTAACATAGTTTTCTTGTGGTTAAATGGAACTATCAAAAACTTCGGTAATTCTTTTTTCCTTATGAGACTTCCCAGTGACAAAATGAGATGTAGCTGCTCAAGTTTTTATCCTTCATTTTGGATAATGACAGTGTCTGTCTCATAAAAACCTGCCTTTTATCTTCCCCAATTAGCTGAGTTGCTGCACCCTTGTGCTGTGAAGTTCTGAGTGCACTGCAGCCTCTTCCTGAGCAAAGTCAAAGTGCCCTTTCCCCACCTCCACGGGGCCAGCCTGTCCACAGCACCCACCCTCCAATCTCTGATCCTGTTGGCATTGGTTTAATCTTTTGCTTTCTGTGTAACATAAGGAAGAATCCTGGGTCAATGAATAATGAAAGCTCATTCAAAACCTGGACTCTTATGTTTTGGTCTCTGCTGACTTTTAGTTTAAAGGGAGCTTCTCTCACATATCTGTTTAATTTTGTAATTACCTTTTTTGGTTAATGTATTCAGACTTTCCCTCATGGGTTGCATGGGGGTTTTAATTTAGGATTTAGGGGAATTTCACACTGATGTCAGTGATTCACTTTTTCTTCAGATTATGTTTATTTCTGTTCTGACTGAGCTTCAACGCCAGCCAGGGACGGGATGCTGTTGTGCTGGCCACAGTGTGCAAATGAGGAATATGGACTGCTTTGGAGAGCTGAGTTATAAAAGAGCATGCAGAACAGTAGAGGGAAGGAGTATCTGTCTGTTTTCTAAAACAGCCTCTCCAAACCATGATTTTGAACTAAAAAAAAAATCAGTTCCAAAGGTCTCCCTAATTCAGCAGGGATGTTTTTGCCAGAACCCTCTTTTTACCAGCCAGTCCTTCTTACATCTATAACAACCCAACAGGTAGTTTAAAATAGTCTTGACTAATTGTAACCAGGACTGCTGGCTTCTTCTGAGCTATTGTTCTGATTGTGCATCTCAGCCAAAAGCTTACACTCACAAATAGTGAGTGTAAGAATTCAAAACAAGAACTACAGGCCTGTGGTAGTTGTTGTTTGTTTGGATTTGTGTGTGTGTTGTGTGGGTTTTGTTGTTTTTTTTTTTTAATTAAACTCCTATAAAAGCAGGCCCTGGGTCTCTGCTGCAGATGTGTCACAGTCCCCTGCTCCAGTGCTTCCTATACAGTTATTTTTAACCTTATTAAACAGCAGAGAGAGGCTTTGGCTGTGGTGGTGGAGCTCACCCAAGCCTCATTAAGAGCTTTCTTTAGTTTATATCTGTCTCTCAAGTGTAAGTCTGCAGCATGGTAGGCTTCAACTAAATGTAATTCCTCTGCAGATCCATATTGTGGGATGCTGAAGCTGATGGTAGGTCTCCAAGTGGAGAAGAGAGAAATAAATTGTTCCTACCTTGGCCTTTCCACGCTGCTCAAATTTCAGTCGTATCTTCTAAAAGAATTAATTTACTGAAATTGCGTTTTACCAAAATTGAGATTTCTTTTATCCTTGGACCATGTGATGTATCCAAAAATTCTTTCTCTCTAATGACACTTGATTTGTAGCTCACAGTTTTCATGTAACTGTCTCAGATACGAAAGATGATGTACTGGGACCTTCTTATACCATCAATAAATTAGAAATTTGGGTTAAAAAATTATCTTATGGAACAAAATAGAATAACAAAAATCCATCATTATCTATGCTTTTGAGCGGTCTTTAGTCTTGGTTTCTGGCATAGCTTGGGACAGTCCCCTGCCAAAGTGCTGTTTGCCAGAGGTTTCACTGCAAAGGGTCTGTCTTACCTGGTGTGTGCAGAACAGCGTGACACGGTAAAAGCTAAATATTGTCTAAATTATTATTAAGTGGACAAGAATTAGGAGTGACTGGTGGAGGATGGTGAATGACGGATCTCTCTGAACCGCAGCTTGGGGCATCACTTTGTTGTGTAGGGATGTGAGTATTGTGTTTGGGTAGGAAAGCCTTAGTGGCATGGCTACCACAGCACCAGGAGGGCTGCATGTGACATGGAGGTGGTTGCCTTAGCTTGGGTGGCTTTGTACTGGGCAAGGCAGACCCAGTGAGCCACGGGGCAAGATGGTGTCCTCTTCTGGGTTCTCCTGACATGGGCCAGATCATTGGCTGGTATAACTCACTGTTGCTCCATTGACTTAATGAGAAGACAGAATTACAGCATGTGTTATAAGCTGAGGTTTTAATTTGGATTTTTCTCAAACACATAGAAGTGATAAAATGTGTGCAAAGTCATACCACTATTCTACCTTTTTAAAGAATGCAGTCTTTTTTAAAAGTTTAATTTCTTTTATACTTTGTTTACTTTTAAAATTGTATGTCAAATGATGAGCAGAACTTGTGAATGTAAGAAAACATCTCTTTGTCAACAGACGTGTGGTGCTGTATATAGAAATGTGAGGATAGAGTGTGGCATAGAGCACAGTCACCATTCCACCCCCCTCCCCCAAACCTCCAGGGAGTGATGTGATGGTCAGTAACCTCTGAGACCAGCTTAGCCCACACACTGACAAGACTTGTCACTGGAGTGGTGGGAAATGTCATTTTTCCTTCCCCCTTTATCCCTCTGTTTGAACCCCGTACTAAAAAAGGTGTTTCATATGTTTACAGTAGTCAGTACTTAAAATATTTGGTCTCCTTTATAGGTACTGACACAGTCTGATTTGCTAATACACTCAAAAGTGAACAAGGAAAGAGCCAGAAAGCCCAGGAAATTCCTCTGATGTTGTGTTTTGCTGAGGCTATAAAGGGGAGGAGGCAGCAGTTTGTTGGGGTTCTTGCTCAGGACACACAGCCAAATTGTTGATGAGTTTTGGAGCTGAGGGGAAAAAGTATTTTGCCTGGGGAAGGGCGAGGGATTTCACTTTGCAGGTATGCTTCTATTTTACTACATATATTTATTTGTTTATCTCTTGCTTGGGAGTGTTGGGTAGGTCTGCTCCCTAGGATTAAATCATATCCCAAACCTTCCTGGCTTTGTGACAGTACAAACATTATTGGATTTAGTTCCCTTCTGCTTATCCACCTCCTGTCTTCCAAGATCCCCATTATTACTATAATAATACCTACAAAACTCCTGCTCTGAGATCAGAGGGGTTTTCAAGTGCCAAAGCAATCAACAAAGCGTACCTGGTCCTTTTAATCTGCTTTAATCCTGCCATGAGGGACTATCCCAATAAATGATCACATATCCAAAAATCCTTCCTCTGTAACGACACTTGATTTGTAGCTCACGCTTTTCATGAAACTGTCTCAGATATGAAAGAAGATGTACTGGGACCTTCTTATCCATCAATAAAATAAAAGTTTGGATTGAAAAATTATCTTATGGAACAAAATAGAATAACAAAAATCTATCATTATCTATGCTTCAGAAAAGGATTTTGTTTTGTTTAGCATTTTAGTTAGAAATGATATATGACTACATCATAAAACACTTATATTAAAAAGATCTTCTCACCCTGAATTCAAAATATATATTGTACTCTCTTATCATCTAGTCATTTTAGAGTGAAAGTTAAAAATGTCCATCCTGTGGTAGTTGTTGCCAGTATTATATCCTATAGCTGATATATTCTTCTAATACTTTTACTTAAAAGGCCTATTACTCAGGGCTCATGAGTGTAGACATTTATTTTCTTATTGAAAATGGTAATGCTGTAGATAGTGGGTTTGTATTTAGATCGGCATGTATGGTTTTCTTCTGGGCTGCTGAAGGTCAGGCCAACTGTCTCTGGAAGTTTGGGTCATGTTTGTGGACCTTGTTGAAGAGGGGAAAAATCTTTCCCTGGGGTAAGTAGCAGTGGAGAGCATGAGCTTGCATTATTTTGCCAAAACATCATCTATGCTTTCTCTTGGGTTATTCTTGTTTTTTGTGCGTATGTGGAAAACCACTCAATTGTAAAGAAAATCAAATGATAGCAGAATAAAGAATGGCCCATGCCATGGTTCAAAGTCTTGAGGGCTTGAGCTGTCCAGGAGTTTTCACAAAAATCCCCATATCAGGCAATATGACAAAAAGCAGGACTACGCAACATCCTAGTTTGATGTTTTAGAGATGAAAAGTTTCTCCTGCCTGAGGCATAAATTTTGGCTTGAATGAGAGAGCCTAACCCTAAGGCAAAGATGCTGGGACCTAGATCCCTGTTCCTGGTTTGAACCATGCAGAGCAAAGACTTATAACTGACTTTATTGTGTCCTAAGTAAATGCCCTCACCACTAAAAAAGTGACTATTGTAAGGAAAAAAAGGGAAGGGGAGTTTTTTCTCGTGATGGGTTTTTTGCTTTGTTTTGCTTTGTTATTTTCTCCTAAAGAACCTGGATCCATTCAGAACATCAGCATCTCTGAAAAAAATCAAAGTTTCACAAGGATGAGAAAAAACACACCCTTTCCCACAGATCTAATACAAGTTTTTGACTCAAGTTGTAGGAGAGTGTCAGGCAGAATTCGATAAATCAGGCCGGTCGCTTTTGTGGGAAAGCAAATGCTGGCAGGGAGGGGAAGTCTGCAAAGTAACTAACCTGAACACTCCTCTTTGGCCTGCAGAACAATTTACTGAAGGGGTGGTTAAATGGCACAGATTAAGCTCATTAATGGTTCAGATATTTGCTTGGTTTACACAATGCTGTCCAGCAAATTATATTGATGCTTGACAGAATTATTGTCATTATTTATTTTGCTATAAGACAGATTTATAGATATTTGTAGCTTTTGTAAGGCTAAACATAAGAAACATTAATAGCTTTACTAATTATATCACTGCTTTAGAGATATAAATAGTGATAAAAATGCCAAGTAAAGTGAGCTAGTAAAACATTTTAAAGAGAATTTTAAAGTGAGTTACTGATTGATGATCCCTTGGGTGAATCTTAACTTTTGAATGTGTGAGTGGCGCTTCCCACCAGGACATGAGTGTCTTTTACCTCCATCAACTCTTCAGGGAGAGATGAGGAAGAACAATAGTGGTATTGAACGACTGATTATTCAATCAGATTCATAATCTGGAAAATATTGAAAGCCTATAATAGCATAAACTGAGGCTGAACTTATTATAGCACAACAGGGTTGGGTTTTTTCACCTTTACCTTGTCCTCAACCCCTCCTGCCCCCTGGATGGTTTATCTGCCATTCTTTGTCTCTCAGAGCATGCTAAAATTGCTGACTCTAGAGCAGGAGGTGCCTTCTCCTTCTGTCTTATTGCAGACGTGTATAGACGCTGGCACAGCAAAGCTCTGATGAGGAATTTGGGGTCCTAACAACAATATGAATAATAATTTCATGGCTGTTAAGAAAACCTTTAATTGGTAAACAGTGCCTATACAAGGCTATATATATACAAATTAAAGGTGTGGTTTTTACACAGCTATCAAATGAAAAAATTGGTTTTCCTAACTATTGATCCTGGTTTTGCTGTAAGCACCTTTTTAAGGAGGGAGATAATGAGTGAGAAAAGAGTTAATAAATGTTTAGCCGTTACTGCAAGCATGAATGGAAATCCATCATCAGTTTAAGTGCTCGATAGGCTGCAGATGATAATCCAAGCCTGTTTGACCACGATCACTGCCACCGTGAAGAAACCCGTAGGGCCCTGAGAGCTGCAATCCTGAGGGATGGCGCTCAGTTACCTGCGTTCCTCTGTTACACAGCATTGCAAAGCCTCGAGTTTTATTTTTTGCTGAGTTTAGACATGACCTGGTTGAAACTCCCTTGGAGCTAGCGGAAAGACTTGCAGTCTCTAATGGCCTTCAGATCAGGATTGCTGCGGTGCTTTCTTGGAATGAACTGCCAGTGGGAAATTTCTCCCAGGTGTGGGAAAAAACAATTTTCTTTTTCTTTTTTTTTTACCTTGCAATTTCTGATTAATTGGTCTTTCTAACACAATTATGAATTGTGTATTGTGGAGGTGGATGTTCTTAGAAAGAGAAAGATTGGCCCCATCTCATCCATGATGATATCTCATTGCTGTTTGATGGGATGAGAACAAGGCTCATGGTGGATCATGGACAAAGCTTTAGAGCAGACCATATCAACCTTGTAAAGAAGATGGGGAACATGATCCTGAACCCACTGAAATCTGTCTCATTTGTGCTGCTTCCTTGCAGAGTGGCAACAGGCCAAGCAAGTGACAGTGACTTGTAGTCCTCATTGGGAAATTGGGATGATGCATCTCCACTAATGCTGGGAGAGCTGAAAAAGCGTGGCACACAGGACCCAAATGCTCACCCACACCATGTAAGCATCTTGGCTGTGCAAAGCAACTGGGAAACCTCATAGGAAGAGGCTCTGGTGGAAGATTTCTGGAGTCATGCTGTTACCACCACAGAGGTTGTTCTCCCTTTGATCCCAAAGTAGAGATGAAAGAGACAATTCGCACACATTTTTAAATCGTAAAAAACATGTGGCTTGACACTGATTCCAGAAACAGGCCAAGATGTAGGGTAATGTTAACTTTTTCTCTGAAAAATTTGAACTGTCTCTTCTCACCATGTCATGAAACTGTGCCATAGCCTTAGAAAATAAAGAGTCTGCTGTGGGACTTAATTCTCAATGTGGGCAAAAGGAATACTCTGTTTAACTTAAGCTAGCAGAACTTTGTCCTCAATACTAAAACTCAAAGTCAAAACAACTGCATTGCTCTCTTATTTCTATTTTCTCTATTATACTCCATAGCACAGAGTTGAAATTTAGGACCTTGAGAGGGGAGGTTATTTGACTTTTGTGGGTATGGAGAAAAGGCTTCACGTATGGTTCTAGCCTGGGAAATGATGAGGTAACAAATGATTTAATGACTAGTCCTACTGTGAATGAGAGTTTCAGATTGAAACCAAATCAATCCAAAACCTAAAAATATGGCATTTTTCTGTCTTTTTGCCCCTGGAAGTATAAACCCACTTGTGGGGACTGCACTGGCTTCTCTTTGGGACTGTATCAACCAGTTGGTCAACTTTGTGCAGTGGGGGGTGTAGGTTGCAGAGCCACACACATCAAGAGAACTTCCTGAGAGGACATCTAACTCTTTCTCCAGTATCTTTAGGTAAAAGCTGGCCTCACAACCAAGTTCACTGATCAGTGTCAGTCTGAAACAGTTGGGAAGTAGACAAAACAGTGTATCTTACTTTTAAGAGCATGTCTGGGACTCCTACTCTCCACCTGCATTCAGGCGCTTCCTTTGCTTTTACTCTCCTTCCCAAGATGGCTCTTTGACTTGCAGATGTTTTAACTTCTCGGAGACTGCAGAATCTGGTCATCTCTCAAAAAACATGACATCTTCCAGCCCATAAGTGTGAACCCCAGTTAATGGGTAAAATCGGAAATGATATTTGCCTTCTGTTGATCTTTGAAAGAAGTTCTGAAAAAATTCTGGGGGCTGAAGGGGTTTTATGATTGCCAAGAAATACCAGTCCTGAAGTTTCAGAAGGTTCATGACTGTCTGTATTGAGAAAGAGTACAGTCCCATCTGATTATCTTGCCACCAATAAAGACAGAGGTTTGGCAGTTGAGTGAGATTGTCAGGACTAGTTGAATAATGTTGGTATTTTTTACCTCCATGCTTTTTTCCAAAAATGGGGATGTTGCATCTTTAATTAAATGTTACATGAATACATTCCAGATAGACCCAAACAGAGGGCAACTGTGTTTCAGAAATGCTGTTTCTACATTTAAAATGTATTTGAAATGTAATTTAAGAAAAAAGATAATGGAAAAAAAAAACCCTAAAATAACTCGAAACAAGCCAGAATATAGTAGCTCATCATTACACTAATATATCAAACAATACGAGCTTAGCTTAATTATCCCCTTTGAGAGTTGAGAAAACTAAGCACAACCTTCAATTTACAGCTGTTTGGTGCCGGGAACCTGAATTATTATTTAAGAAGAAGGGGGGGG